>CM055195.1:768804-838804 GCA_029224185.1 Karalla daura
CCCACCAACCGGCTCCCCCCTCACCAACCGGCTCTCCCCCACCACCCAGCTCTCCCCCCACCAACCGGCTCTCCCCCCACCAACCGGCTCTCCCCCCACCACCTGGCTCTCCCCCACCAACCGGCTCTCCCCCCACCAACCGGCTCTCCCCCCACCAACCGGCTCTCCCCCACCACCTGGCTCTCCCCCCACCACCTGGCTCTCCCCCACCAACCGGCTCTCCCCTCACCAACCGGCTCTCCCCCACCAACCGGCTCTCCCCCCACCAACCGGCTCTCCCCCCACCACCTGGCTCTCCCCCACCAACCGGCTCTCCCCCCACCAAGCGAGCCGATCACATTTGTCTGGGGATGATCACTTCCCCTGACCATCACGAGGCTCATTCAGCAGCGGAGCTCGGACGCGGTGGAATGAGACCTGAGAAGATGTGAGCGGATCCGAGGACTCAGCTGGAACAGAGATGTTTCTGGAGCTCCAGCTCCTTCACTTCAGATACGTTTTAAGCAGATGTGCACGTGAAGGTTCTGCAGCCTGGCGGTGAGCCTGCTCGGCTCTGCAGCAGGAAACAGCCTCGCTGATGAAATGTTCCATACGTAGCTCCTGTTCCCTGCATCTAGAGTGCTCAGCATGTCCCCGTCCATGAGAGTCAGGTTTCTGCTGCAGGTTTCCCTCCCGAGACGTTGACATGATGTGACGTGTGTCCTGGCTTCCTCTCGTCCTCAGGCCCCTCGCTCGCCCCTCGCTCGCCCCTCGCTCGCCGCTCTTTATTACGGCTCAATAACGACGCGGACGCCGAGTCGGAATGTGTTCAATAAGAAAGAGCGGCTGTGAAAGTGCCTCATATTAGATGTGTCAGTGTTTGTGGAATACAGAGTGCAGCCTGGGCTCTGTGACGGGCTTCACCTTCAGCTGACGTGGAGGCTGAAGACCTGCGAGGCTGATCAGTCTCCACTCTGGAGAGATAAACATTAAAGCACAATCATAATAAATAATAAATTATAAGAAGTACATCTTTCAAAGTCCATTCTGCTCTGATTTTAATAGTGTAAATATCTTTCTGAAGCAGCACAAAAAACAGACCCACAGAGAGGCCGGACCAGACAGGAAGCAGTCATATGGAGTGATGGAGCTCAGCTGTGTCCTGCTGCTGGCAGGTAGAGGAAGCTGTGCTCTGTGACCTCTGGAAACATCTCCTGACCTCCTAAATAAAGACTTTACACATTAAAACAGCTTCAAGTTCGCTCTATTTCACTCTTATCTCACAACGTTTCCCCAGACATCGATATGTGACTTATCACTTGTTCTCAGCTCAGCTCGGAGCAATAAGCTGCTTTGCGCTTGCACACACACACACACACACATACACACACACACACACACACACACACACACGCACACACACACACACACACACACACACCTGTAATAAAAGCACCTTCAGTTCTAACGGAGCATTTAGCGATAAGATTCCTGGGATACTTTAACGGGATGTGAGCAGAGCAGCTCCTCTTGGACTGCTGCATCTGAGCCGTAACAAACAAACAAACAGACACAATCAACATCCTGCATCAGGTCTCACTTACAGTTACAGTTCTCAGTTCTCAGCGATTCTCAACGATTCACCCCAGCAGAATGAAACCATTGTTCCTCTTTGGAATGTTGCTTTCCTCAGATTTCCTTGGAGCTCCTAAATGTATCAGCTGTGTATAGATCGCTGCTCTTTCCTCCCTGATCCTCGTCTTTGACCACCTGCTCTGGATGAAGTAACATCATGACTGCTTCTCTACTTCCCAGTGTTCCCAGTGTTCCCAGTGTTCCACTCCCCTCTCTGAGTGAAGGGAGCAGCCGGTCCGGGCTGTCCGTCACTCTCTGGCTCCGTCACGTCCCGCCTGCTCCTCTGGAGGAGGACAGCGCAGCTTGACGCCGTCAGGCTTGCAGAGAACTTCCAGGCCTGTGTGCAGATCCATGTCACAGGATCTCCTCCAGTTAGAACACATCTGGAAGCTCCGTGGCTGCAGCACAAAGGATGTAAAACCAGGGAATCAGAACCCAGCGTGACAGGGTGCGTGCATGTGTTTGCTTGTTTCCCCGGCAGAAGCATTTTAATTGGATTAAATGTCGGTGGTGGAAGTTGCACCCCCTCCGGGCGGCGCGGGCGGATTAACTCCTGCTGCTACAACCAACACGTTCTCTGCACGTACGTGGCCCGTGACGCGTCTCAACACTTCTTCATATAATAGAATTATATCCGTCATAAGGAGAGGGAGAATCTGGAGCTGAATGATGAGTTTCCCTGGTTAGAGGTGGGCTCTCCTGTAACGACGTGACCTCAGAGCCGCTCAGAAAGTGATGACCCAGCGCTCGGCTCCGCTCCACGCTCTTTACAAAACTCACATTTGCATTTCTACAACCATTTGTGACGCTTCGCTGGCAGCTGCACAATACGTAATCTGCTGGGCGCGCAGACATCCACACTCACACTGGTGAGCACGTGCAGAAGTGGAGGAGAAGATAAGGGAGAGACTCCAACGTTCAAATGGCTCCTTCACCGAGATCCTCCAGCAAAGCTCATGTGGCCTGTGAATAAATACTGGTTTAAAGCCAACATTAGAAAGCTGCAGCCTCTGATTTTATTATTATAATGCCGCCGGCTATTCCTTCTCTCATGCTATGTCCATAATCTCCTAATCAACCAATTTAGCCGGTGATTTTTATTACAGAGCGCTGCAGCCGCCTGCATTTCCTTGTAAGCACATTCCAGGATCCGGAGGCTCAAAGGTACTTCAAACATTGGCTGGATACACCCTCGTAGTTATCACATTTTTCTATTTCTATGCACTTCATGGTCTGTTTGATGTTATTCATGAGCTGTAACTGAAAGTAATACAACTGCATGAGGCCGGAAAATGCTCCTGAATACAAAGTGAGGGGCCGCTGTGCTGCAGATCATATACATACCTGCTCCTCATAATGGATGGGAATTAAACACCGCCCATCAGGCCCCGCTGCTCCCTCCTGGTCCAAACATTATGAAGAGTTTTTTCTTTCCAAATTATACGTTGTGTAATGGCATCATTATTTAAAGAGAAAATACAAAGCTCAGACTTTGTAGCCTTGTCTCCAGAGTCTGTTTCCATCTGTGGAAACACATAGGCTTACACGCACGCGCACACACACACACACACACACACACACACACACACACACACACACACACACACATGCGCACGCGCACACACACACGCGCACACACACACACACACACACACAAAGACGCCACATGTTGAATCAATGAACTCTTATCAGCAATGTTTCAATAAACTGTCCCGCACTTCATCATCCCTGGAGGTGCAGCCAGTTTATGTATGTGGCAAAGAAGAAGAGATGATAAGCACATTTTACAAGTCTGCCCGCAGGAAATCACATTCTGCTCACAGATAATTTAATGACCCATTGCCTGGTTCAGGTCTCCCCGAGATAACGTTCTTATTTCCTGCTCTGTGTGCTGATACTGCGTGCTCTACGGTTTCTATTTCCCACTTCATATTTCTGCCTCGCATCCCTCGCCTCATTTGTCAGATGACGGCAGAAATTAAGGAATCAGGTCTTGATACTGATTCCTGCAGTGGTTTCCAGCCACAGTCTGTGTGTGTGTGTGTGTGTGTGAGCATATACGCACATACAATATTAATACATGTTGGTTTGAGCTGTAGAATGAAGAATGCAGTCAGGGTTGATCCAGGCGATGTTTGAAACGCTGCTTTGAACCCAGAGCATCAGCTACAGGTTGTATAACACGTTCTCTCCGTCTGTGGGTGGAATAGATTAACTGCTGCTGCTCTGTCGAGGTGGCTTTGTCATTTCTCCTGTTCAAAAAAAAGAAGAAGAAAAACTACTGAGTGCTACGCTCTCTGTCTCATTATCATAGCAGCCAAAACAGTTCCCAGCAGTCATTCCTGCTCCTCATCCCTCGTTAACTTCCAGCTCCATCTGAGGCACTGCCTCACGCTGCCCATCAGAGGACGAGGAGGATGAGGAGGATGAGGAGAATGAGGAGGATGAGGAGGACGAGGAGGATGAGGAGGATAAGGAGAATGAGGAGAATGAGGAGGACAAGGAGGACGAGGAGGATGAGAAGGATGAGGAGAATGAGGAGGACGAGGAGGATGAGGAGGATAAGGAGAATGAGGAGAATGAGGAGGACAAGGAGGACGAGGAGGATGAGGAGGATGAGGAGGATGAGGAGGATGAGGAGGATAAAGAAAATGAGGAGGACGAGGAGGATGAGGAGGATAAGGAGAATGAGGAGAATGAGGAGGACGAGGAGGACGAGGAGGATGAGGAGAATGAGGAGAATGAGGAGGACGAGGAGGACGAGGAGGATGAGGAGGATGAGGAGAATGAGGAGGACGAGGAGGATGAGGAGGATAAGGAGAATGAGGAGAATGAGGAGGACAAGGAGGACGAGGAGGATGAGGAGGATGAGGAGGATGAGGAGGATGAGGAGGATAAGGAGAATGAGGAGAATGAGGAGGACAAGGAGGACGAGGAGGATGAGGAGGATGCGGAGGATGAGGAGGACGAGGAGGATAAGGAGAATGAGGAGAATGAGGAGGACAAGGAGGACGAGGAGGATGAGGAGGATGCGGAGGATGAGGAGGATGAGGAGGACGGGGAGGACAAGCCATCCCAGCACCACCTGTTCTCATGGTCTGGAGGAGTTTCATTCACAGACTTCAAGAGTCACATGTTTAGAGCCAGTGTGACTGGCTGAGGATTCATGGATTATATGAGAGGGTTATGAGACCCTCACACTGTGACATCATAGAGGAGACCCTCATACTGTGACATCATACAGGAGGAGACCCTCATACTGTGACATCATACAGGAGGAGACCCTCACACTGTGACATCATAGAGGAGACCCTCATACTGTGACATCATACAGGAGGAGACCTTCTTACTGTGACATCATAGAGGAGACCGTCATACTGTGACATCATACAGGAGGAGACCCTCATACTGTGACATCATAGAGGAGACCGTGATACTGTGACATCATACAGGAGGAGACCCTCATACTGTGACATAATAGAGGAGACCGTGATACTGTGACATCATAGAGGAGACCCTCATACTGTGACATCATACAGGAGGAGACCCTCATACTGTGACATCATAGAGGAGACCCTCATACTGTGACATCATAGAGGAGACCCTCATACTGTGACATCATAGAGGAGACCGTCATACTGTGACATCATACAGGAGGAGACCGTCATACTGTGACATCATACAGGAGGAGACCCTCATACTGTGACATCATACAGGAGGAGACCCTCATACTGTGACATCATACAGGAGGAGACCCTCAAACTGTGACATCATAGAGGAGACCCTCATACTGTGACATCATACGGGAGGAGACCCTCATACTGTGACATCATACGGGAGGAGACCCTCATACTGTGACATCATACAGGAGGAGACCCTCAAACTGTGACATCATAGAGGAGACCCTCATACTGTGACATCATACGGGAGGAGACCCTCATACTGTGACATCATACAGGAGGAGACCCTCAAACTGTGACATCATACATATTGTGACATCATAATGGGACAGACGACAGTAGCAGGATCATTTTGATTGATGGATAAATGTCACTACCATGATGTTGTTGCAACTGAAGCTACTGATATTAATATGAATGAATATTATGTCCATAGAGATTATTTACAGATCTCTGAGTGGACCTGAGGAGATGATGGAGACACGTTCTCCAGGCTCCACTGACACGAGGACGCGTGGACGCCTGCCTGGTACCAGATGGTGTTTACTCTGTGTTCACTCTGTGTTCACTCTGTTTACTCTGTGTTTACTCTGTGTTTACTCTGTTTACTCTGTGTTTACTCTGTGTTCACTCTGTGTTTACTCTGTTTACTGTGTGTTTACTGTGTTTACTGTGTGTTTACTGTGTTTACTCTGTGTTTAGTGTGTGCTTATGCTGTATTTACTGTGTTTCCTCTGTGTTTACTGTGTGTTTATGCTGTATTTACTGTGTCTCCTCTGTGTTTACTGTGTTCTGGATCTGTGCTGGGGAACAACGTTCCCTCCCAGCCCTGCTCTGGTTCCCTCTCTGGGGTCGAGCTCCTTGATTGGCTCCAGTATCAGTGAGCCTCAGCTCTAACCAGCTTACCATCCTGATTGTTGTTTAGTGCAGATGCCAGTCGGGCACGCTGGGAATGTCTCCCTTTGTGTTGTCCTATTGCATTTTTCCAAATCAGCTTTGTGCCGGCGCTGCCAGCATCAAAGTGCAGTATGCCTTAACATTCAGTTCATGTCAACACGACGTCCAAAGCTGATTATCTCTGGCTGGAGAGCCACTCGGTCTCCTGGCTGTGACCGCACGCCCGCCACACTGTCCTCCATGACACTGCTGGCGGAGCGGGCTGGTGTTTGTTTGTTTGTTTTTCAGCTGCCGCCATAATGAAAGTTGAATCCCCACAACAAATGTCCTTAATTATGATTTTGTTTCCTGCTGTTAGAGCGGATGAGCCTCCGCTAACAGTGCAGCCGGGACGCTCCGCGGCAGCTTCAATCACACGGTCCTCACATCAAAGGTAGCGAGAGCAAACAAACAAACAAACAAACAAACAGCCGCCTGATTGGGGCTCTGACAAGCTCCAACGAGAGGACCACGTCTTCACCTCCAGGACCAGACCAGGTTACTGGGAGCTCAGACACTTCTAAAGAAACGAGTCTGGAAAGAGAAAACTTTAAAATAAAATAAATAAATAAATAAATAAAGTGAGCCGACACTCACAGTTTGGTCAGAACCCGGGAGACGTCATATCCGTACCCTGTGGTTTGGGACACTTTTGCTCGTCCTCTCGTATACACTCTTAAAGTTTTTAATTACCTCGGTTTATATTCCTCGTCTCCTGCGGGCTCTCGGGACGTCCTCTCAGCTGATTGCAAACGGCTTTTTGTGCATTTCTAACGACCTCCTTCAGAAAGTACATGAATATTGGATGACGGTCACGTGCAATCACGGGTGGAAAACGAGCAAAGCACAAAATAAATCTGGGCCTCGGCTGTACGCAGCTGCATCCCCAGGTCTTTTTTCCTGCGTTGCATCACTTTGTTTTTGTTTCCTTGTGATTAAAACTGCGATGAAAAGCCAGAGTGAAGGAATCAGTCATAGTAGCAGTGCATCATTGTGTCTGAGGATTGTTATTATTATTGTTGATGTTTTTCACCAGTTGCTGCTCATCCTTCAGGCAAACATGCAGAGAAAATGTTTGGAGCGACGATGAAGAGCTGCTTCCACCACACGGAGGTGGTCGGGCTGCGTTTTCAACCAAAGGTTAAGAGAGAAATTGTGGTTGAAATGAAAGAAAAACACATTGAGCTGAGAGTTTCCCACTCAACCCAAACGGTGAGGTGAAGCAGCTGGAGCCGTAACGAAGCGCTGGCTTTATGTGAAATGTTTTTGTGTGAAACTCCAAAGGAACAAACACTGTTGTTGTTTGCTGTAAATACACAGAGAACAACAAAAACTGGGAGTGAACGAACTATACCTGTACTGGCTAAAACTACAACATGTTGTAGAAGAAAAGCAGCAACACAACCGAGAAGGTTCATGACTAAAGGTTGATCCCAGAAAGCTTTGCATGTGACATGAAGCTCAGAGACATCATCGTAGCATCATGTGTGTGTGATTAAAGAGCCTGAAGCTCAGCACGTACCTGTGGTCTGCCTCCAGTCGGACATGGACTCCAGACTCCAACCTCTCCTCGCCGCTCGCTTTAATGAGGCCTCGTCGGACTGACGGTGGGAGCGAGGTCGCTGCGTGTGTGAGGAGGTGTGAGGAGGTGTGAGGAGGTGTGAGGAGGTGTGAGGTGTGAGCCCAGATCACACGTCTCCTGCTAAACTGGGCCAAGGTCGGCCGAGGAGCTGCGGCTGCAGACGCTGCAGACACTCAGCCACAATCTGTTCATGTCCCACACAGGAAAGACACGTCCTCAGTCTGTTTAGACCACAGGAAGACAAATCAGAGCTCCCATCGATGACCCATGTGTCATCCCTCAGAGACGCCCACATACGCTAGAACTACAGTACGCGCTTCGTTCTCATTTCCCGCTCGTTTCATCTCTTTCCATCTCATAGTGAGAGGGAGCTGGCAGCGCTCCCAGCCGGGCTGATTAGGCCGGACTCAGCAGAGACCGGAGCTGTCAGTCCCTCAGCTCGGAGACACCGGAGACACGCAGGTTCACCCAGAGTTTAGCACACACGCAGCGCTGCTCCTCACGTGTGTCCAGCTGCTTCTTTCTCCAGGACTCAGAGACGCTTTGATGCCACTGCACGGTCAGGGAAACACGCAATATGTGAAAAAGCGTTCCAGGAGATCCAGCTCTGTTCTGCTCCTCCACTCTCACACCTCTGACCTCGACCTCCCACAATGTTTAAATATGTATGGAGATGTATGTGATATATTCTGTATCTGCTACGATGCATTAGAGCTGCAACAAACTATTGTTTTTGATTCATCAGCCTATGCTTTGTCAATTAACTGGTGAGTTCTTTTGTTTATAACTTTTATAGCCTTTTTATATCTTTTGTTATTTTTCTCTCATTTGGATTTAAGGAACCAGATAATTTTGATTTAGCGTCTTTAATTCTTTAACCGGGTTCTGCATCACATTTGAAGGTCATTGCAGGGTAGATTTATGAAGCTCCAGGCTGCTGCTGCTGGTTACGGCCACATGAGCCACGGGTCGTAGCCTTCCTAGCAACCGTAGCCGGTTACTAGGAAGCTACCCGCTTTAGCTAGCTTAGCTAACGTTAGCGCTTGCTCCAGAAAACTGTTGGTAAAGTCCAAACGACATATAAAGCACAAAACAAATGGATTAAAGACTGATTAAAGCAGAGAGTAACAGACCTACTGGTTGTTTAGTAGTTCGGGTAGTAGTGGCTGATGGTCCAGGTGCAGCCATCTCCATCTCCATGCTGGAGCTGGGCCTCCACGCCTCCATCTCCATGCGGAGCTAGGCCTCCATCTCCATGCTGGAGCTGGGCCTCCATGCCTCCATCTCCATGCTGGAGCTGGGCCTCCACGCCTCCATCTCCATGCTGGAGCTAGGCCTCCACGCCTCCATCTCCATGCTGGAGCTGGGCCTCCACGCCTCCATCTCCATGCTGGAGCTAGGCCTCCACGCCTCCATCTCCATGCTGGAGCTGGGCCTCCATGCCTCCATGTCCCCACCCCAGAGCCCTGGTAGCAAGGAACACAAAGAAGACACTGAAAAAGAATGAACATCGAGAAGAAACCTCAATACTGACACTGAAGAGAAATCCAAATAAAATATTGATTTTTATTTCCATTTTCATTGCCAATGCTTGTTTCAGTGTCAATACTAATGACCCTCATTAGCTCCATAGTGAGGCTTTAAGAGAAGCCCAGTGAGTTTTAATTTAGTTCCATTTAGTTGAGTTTTTTAGAATTGCTCAAAAGAATCTGATGGAAGTGTGTGTATGTCAGGTACATTGTTGCCAGATTGTTACCAACTGAACCTAGAAACAACGTCTCTGACTGATTCAACAAACAGCTGTCTCGACTCTGAAACCGCCCACTGATCTCGGATCAGTTTGTGTGGTGGTTTAGAGACGATGATGCGTTGTGATCGTTCCACGGAGCAGCCGTTAAAGTCACTTCAGGAACCAGACGACGGGATCGCTTGGTCGGAACGTCAGACCCAAAGACTTGTTCTAGAAATTCCCAAACAAGCCTTTCAGCTTTCATTATTCCAGCTCTGTCGTGGCTTGTTGCAGTAGTACAACATCACTGTCGCCTGTCACACGCTATTAAGTCAGGCCTGCACACACACACACACACACACACACACACACACACACACACACACACACACACACACACACACACACACACTAAAAAAAGAATCAAAGCAAAGAAATAAAGAAATAAAAAGATTGCCAATGTTCCTTGTCAGGCTCTGTCTGGCATCCAGCCTGAAATAAAAGGTATCAGACTTTAAACCAGTTTGGCAGAGAAGAAGCTGCTCCTGCTGGGTCCCAGGCCACTTCCTCCCTGGCTGCAGTCAGATGTTTTCCTCTCAGCTCCTCCGAACGCAGCTCCTGACCTTTGTGAGGAGCATCTTCATTTGTCGTCTGTCTCTCAGCATCTGGCTGCCCAAAGGTCACCTTCAGCGTGACAGAGTGGACCAGGCATGGCACTCAGGTGACTAATGGATAGCTACAGTCTCTACAGGCTCGCTCGCCCGCTCTCTCTCTCAGTCTACCTGCTGCAGCTCCTGGAAGCTTCGTAGAAGCTCTGACGTTTGTGTTTCTGTTTCATCCTCTGGGAAGCTGCAGCTCAGCCGCCTGTCAGGGGACATCACATACAACACCAAGACGTTTTGAAGACCTCCTGGTAACGTCACGTCAATGAGTTTAAACCTTTCCCTCCAAATGTGCTTCTGCGTCAAAGTGCAACACATTTTTCTGATTTTCTGACATTTTCATCAGGATACACAGGTAAAAGTTACGTAACACTTATCATTAGACTATAATAAGAACTCTAAGCATGATCCTCAATTACTATTGTGACTGCACTTTAACTTTTGACCTTCACTAAACAGGGTGCCTCAGCGCAGGACTTCCCATCACTCCCCACTGAGCTGAGTCTGATCAGCTGATCGATCGTGGTAACCACGGCAACCACGCTGAAACGTCATGTACAGCCAGAGGTTACCAGAACTGCGATGCAGGTCAGGGCAGCTCAGGTGACAGACAACAGAAGGTCTGGAAGGTTCTGGAAGACACGTCGTCTCCCATCCCAACATCTTCAGTTGGGATTCCTCACCTGCTGAGGAACCTGCTAGAGTTTGAAGAGGTGAGAAGAAGGTCTGTTTGAGATGTTCTTCTTTGATTTCAGACTGTTGAAAACAATAAATATTACAGAGTGTGCTGAAATAATTCATGTGATTATCATGTGTTTGGTCATATCAGGTTATTCACGTTATCGTTAAAGTCGCTTAGGACTGCAATAACATTTCTGTGTCCCATTAGATCCATTCGATGGGGGGGTGGGGTGTGTGTGTGTGTGTGTGTGTGTGGGCGGGGGGGGGGGGGGGGGGGGGGGGGGGTTAAATTACCTCCCACTCATGTCTGTCAAAGCTCCTGCCTGCACCTGGGCTCAGCGCCTCATTTAGCTCAGCACATACGAAGAGCGTTTCTCTGACCAGTCACTCCAGCAGCTGACAGCTTAAACACTATAAACACATGCTTAGACCAAAGTAACACAACTTAAAGTTGTTGTCACTATAACCTAAACAAAGTGTAGCGATACCTTAAACAAAGTGCTGTTTTACACTCTGGTTGCAGTTCTGTAACACACACACTCCTGCACACTACACACTCTTTCATACATGAGACACCTCCATCAAAATGAAACTGAAAGTTTACCATTAGGAAAACACATGTATCCAAAATGCTAAACACATCGGGCAGTTGAAAATATACAGACACACACCTGAAAACACCAGCCAACTACAGAAGGACCCCAGCTGAGAGCTGTGGAGAACTTTGCAAGCATGGAGGCAGGGAGAGCGAGAGGCAGAGGCAGAGGAAGAGGAAGAGGAAGAGGAAGAGGAAGAGGAAGAGGAAGAGGAAGAGGAAGAGGAAGAGGAAGAGGAAGAGGAAGAGGAAGAGAGATAGAAATGGAGGTCATGTTTGAAGATGCTAGGGCCTTTATTCCAGGTGATATCAGAGCAGCTTTGGTGGACCATGTCCTGACCCATGGCCTGGCTGGAGGGAAGCTTGGCAGAGAGTCCACCCTCATCTGAGTCGCTTTACAGTGGCGTCCATAACAAGGACATTCTGACTGGAAAACAGGTATATATTCAACTCTTTACTCTATACCGAGTATTTACAGTAAATACCATATCTACCATACCAGTATTACAGGGGGGTAATGCTCTTTTCAAACAAAAGTGGCAGGTTTGTGAAACATACCATGATAAAGTGTTGAGATGTTTCAGTACTGTGTATTGTAATACTGTATGCAGTACTTACTGCAACGTATAAAGAAGGAAACTGATACTGTAACAATTCATGGTTGAATAGCTCTACAGAATAGCTAGGAGACCTCCTGGGGGGGGCCCCCAGGGGCCCACAGCAGGAAGTTGCCGTTGTGAACCTCGTCTCCACCAGCTACAGCAGCAAACACCTGCAGATAATCAGGTATTCAGCAACATGAGCAGTGTAAGCATCACCACTGTCAGACGTGTCTTGGTAAAGCACAACATGACCAGCAGCTGCACTGGGTTCCACTTCAGAGGAACAGGGTCAGGATAAAAGGACGGGATGGGAATATGTACAGGTAGGTCACAATCCACAATATCTTTACTACAGAATGGGTGCAGTCCAGGAACAGCTGTACCGTGGGATCAGTTCCATACAGATACAGTCAGGAAGTTACACAGGTACCTGTGTAGTCAAGTCTGCGAGGGCTACTGCACTACCATGCAAAACTTGGTTTATATCACATCAACACTTTCTCTCATTCTTAGATGCACTTCATGCTGCAGTAGTGCGGGACAGACCAGAGCAGCCTTGTTGTGGTCCTGGATACTGTGAGTTTCCACTGGGAGCTCTGGTCCAGGACTGGTTCACAAACAATGTGAAGATCTGTACTTGCCACCATATTCACCGTTTTTAAACCCTAGAGAGGAATGTTCTTCTTCCTGGAGATGCCGTGTATGTGACCAACCACCTGTCTAGGCAGTGGAACAAGCATGTAGAGACATGGAGCTGAGCTCCATCCAGGGATGGAGTCCACACACAAGGGGACATTTCCCCAGATGCTCAGCGAGAGGAGACTTTGTTTGAGATGTTGATGAGATCCTGCAGCCAAAGACGGCAGGATCCATGAGCCCATTTAGCCACACTTGTGTCTTATTGTTTACAGTAGAGTATTGTTTGTTTTTGGGTTTTTTCACTTGTTTTATTTTTGCTTTGACTTAATTCACGATATTGTGAAACAAATTTCTGTACTGCACAATAATGAGTAGATTTTCTTTAGTGAAAACTGTGTGACTGAATAAAAACAGTGAAAACTGCAGACTGGTGGAGTGATGATCACATGAAGGTGGAGTCATGTGATACGGGTGGAGCGACGTTTTGACAAAGGATTGTTAGGTTCTGACAGAGTTTCACTCTGACACATAGATTGATAGATAGATAGATAGATAGACAGACAGACAGACAGACAGACAGGCAGGCAGGCAGGCAGGCAGACAGACTGACAGACAGACGGATAGATAGATAGATAGACAGACAGACAGACAGACAGACAGGCAGGCAGGCAGGCAGGCAGACAGACAGACAGACAGACGGACACAGATGGGGTACTAGATGAAAGCTTTCTATTTGCACAGACTGAAATGTTCCATTCAGGAAAGTAAAAGACATCAGAGTTTTTCTCATTTCTCTCATGACAGCAGTACAATACTCCACCCCAATGTTATTTTTTTCCCTTTTGTGGCTTTGATCCAAGGCTGAATTGAGCTGCTGCATACAATAGCCTTCTGAAACTATTGTCTGATCATAATACAGTAAAGCATGTCACTTGTGGGGCTGGCGGAGTCTGCCTCTGTGCCGGGACACTCGTCCATCAAGGTTTCTGAGAACAGGTGACGATGCCCAGGGACATCAGCACGTCTCAGAACGTTGTGTCTCTTCTTTTCCATTTTCATAGCGTTTGCAAAAAGAAATTGGAAAAGAAATCTCCTCACAGCTGAACCCCCAGAACCACATCAGTCACTGTTTGTGTGGGAGGATCATCACCAGCTCAGACAGCTGCACAGGTCTTACCCCAAACCTAACCCCAACCCCAACCTAACCCCAACCCCAACCTAACCCCAACCCCAACCCCAACCCAACCCAAACCTAACCCTAACCCTAACCCCAACCCCAACCCAACCCAAACCTAACCCAAACCTAACCCTAACCTAACCCTAACCCCAACCCCAACCCCAACCCCAACCCAACCCAAACCTAACCCTAACCCCAACCCCAACCCCAACCCAACCCAACCCAAACCTAACCCTAACCCTAACCCTAACCCCAACCCCAACCCCAACCCCAACCCAAACCTAACCCTAACCCTAACCCTAACCCCAACCCAACCCAAACCTAACCCTAACCCAACCCCAACCCCAACCCAACCCAAACCTAACCCAACCCCAACCCCAACCCCAACCCCAACCCCAACCCCAACCCAACCCAAACCTAACCCTAACCCCAACCCCAACCCCAACCCAACCCAAACCTAACCCTAACCCTAACCCTAACCCTAACCCTAACCCTAACCCTAACCCTAACCCTAACCCCAATCCAACCCAAACCTAACCCTAACCCCAACGTCAACCCCTACCCAACCCAACCCAAACCTAACCCTATCCCCAAGCATAACCAGACTTCTTCCTCAATCCCCTTTTCACCCTGCATCCTATATTAAGCATACTTATGATTTCCTGCAAAAAAGACATAATCTGTGCAGAGGACTCCTTTTTGTTCAGTCCAAACATCAATTAATCAATCATTCAATCAATCAATCAATCAATCAATCAAGCTTTATTTATATAGCACCTTATTACAACTAGGATTTACCAAAGACCATGGACAGCACAAAAACGAACAGCAACAGTTCAAAATCAATTCTGTACTTTACATGGAGCCAGTGGAGAGAGTAAAGAGTAGGTGGACTGTGATCATTCTTACGACTGTTTGTGAGCATGCGAGCAGCAGCGTTTACGAGTTGTAAGCGGTGAAGACATGCTTGGTTAACTCCAACATAAAGTGCATTAGGTCTAGTCTGAGCGGGAGCTGACGAGAGCATGGACTGTTTTCTCAAGGTTTCTCTGACTCAGGAGTCAGAGAGTCTGTGGAGTCTGTGGCCCTAACCACAGAATTAACTTGTTTGTCTAACTTTAAAGTGCTGTCCAGCATCACACCAAAGTTCTTGACCACATGACTCAGATGGGAAAGGAGAGCTGGACAACCCGACGAAATTCAGTTTGATGGAGTTGAAATGCCAATCAGAACGCATTCAATATTTCTCTCATTAAGACATAAAAAGTTCTGTGAGAGCCAGAGTTTGATGTCACCCAAACATTTGTGAAGAGGCTCAAGTGTGTTTGGTGCAACAGGGAGATAGATGTGTATGTCATCTGCATAGAGATGAAAAGAAACATTATGCTTTAAACTAATAGATCCTAATGGCAGCATGTACAAAGAGAACAGAACAGGTCCGGGCACAGATCCCTGTGGTGCACCACAGGTCAGAGGGGCAGGAGAAGTCACCAACATCCCCATTATAGAGGGTATTAACTGTATTAGAACAACATTCCAAGAGCATCTGGAGCCCAAGAGGCCAGATGAAGAATTACTACAACTACTACTAATAAACCTATAAAGCAATGATTTTGAATTTAACAATGAATACTATTTACAAATAAAAGGCACAGCTATGGGTAAAACATTTCCACCCGCTTATGCTAATTCATTCATGGTCACTTGGGAGAAAGAAGCCCTTTCTAAATATATAAAACAACCATTAACTTACCTCCCTCTCCTCAATGACATCTTTGCCATCTGGACCTGCCTGTTGGACCGGCTGCCAGCCGGACAGGATCGGGGCAGGTGGCAAAATGGCTTCTGGAGAGAAGGCCGCACCGCACAGGACTCCCATGGTATAGGCCAGAGCATCCACCCGATACCCCGGGAATCAACTCCACAATCCCAACCCAAACCTAACACTAAGCCCAACCCTAACCCCACCCCAACCCAAACCTAACACTAACCCCAGCCCCAGCCCTAAGCCCAACCCTAACCCCACCCCAACCCAAACCTAACACTAACCCCAGCCCCAGCCCTAAGCCCAACCCTAACCCCACCCCAACCCAAACCTAACACTAACCCCAGCCCCAGCCCTAAGCCCAACCCTAACCCAATAAACGACAACATCTTGTTTTTCACCTTATCTGCATTCAGACCAGTGTCTGAACCCCCCCAGCCCTGTCTGTCTCATCATGGCATGACTTGTCTGTCCTCGCCTCTGATTGGTTCTTTCAGTTGCTCATTTGGGGACTTAAAAAAACACAAAGGACACTGAATCATACATTCATGTACAGTTTGATTCAAATGAATTAGCATTATTATAAAATAGAGAATCAAAGATGAATCACTCTTAAAACTTCAACTATAAGACATGATACAAGTAAAAAAAAAGTTAACAAAGAAAACAAAGATTATCCACTTCAATAATATTACAAATATTACAACAATATGAGTGGGTGAGTCCAGTCTTATTATCTTTGCTACAGTTTAAATAAAGTTCTGTTAAACATAAATCCTGTTAAGCGTTGTGCTGCTAGTTCTTTCTCTAGGAATTACTGACAATAATTATTGGCTTAAATGTGCCGTCTCAGATGTGTGAGCTTACGTTTGATGTGCCGAGCATCCGAACGTGTTCTGGCCTCCACACAGAGACGCTCTCACAGCTCATCAGAGCCAAAGAGAAGAGAAGAAACGTCTGGCTTTGCTCCTCCGTCTCCTATTCAGCTCGAGCGGTGTGTGAGGAGCCACCACCCCCAGGAAAACCCCGGCGCTCCGGAAAGTCTTTGTGAGCTGAATCACTTCCAGACAAGTGGGGCAGAGATTTGCTGCTGAGCACAAAGGCTGAAATGCTCAGTGGGAGCTGCGAATTGGATGTTCCTTGACTGGCAGAAATCATGAATTATAAGAAATACACAGAATGCTTTTTCCATCTGTCTTTCTCTGCGCTTCCAGATGTCTCTGTAATGTGGTTTAGCTAACGTGTGCTGACACATGCTACAGTGGAGTCCATGTTCTGCTGCCGCCGGAAACAGGAAACATCAGCTCTGAGGAGCAGACGGAAATCCACAGGTAATTTGGTCTCAGCTCTTTTTGTGTCTGTGGGTAACAACAAAATAACAGTTTTGATACTAAAAGTCACATCAATGGTCAACTGCACCTGCATCAACAGTCACACACTGACTGGCTTCGTTTCCATCGTCATTAGGAATGTGTAAAACCTAAAAACCTCCCAGACTCAACTGTTTCTACATCTGATTCAAAGATCTAAGAAAACTATGTTCTGGACGTCCATCTTCCTCAGAGTGGAGGACCAGGACCACATGGTACCAGGGTTATTATAGGATGGAGCAGGACCACATGGTACCAGGGTTATTATGGGATGGAGCAGGACCACATGGTACCAGGGTTATTATGGGATGGAGCAGGACCACATGGTACCAGGGTTATTATGGGAGATGGAGCAGGACCACATGGTACCAGGGTTATTATGGGATGGAGCAGGACCACATGGTACCAGGGTTATTATGGGATGGAGCAGGACCACATGGTACCAGGGTTATTATGGGAGATGGAGCAGGACCACATGGTACCAGGGTTGTTATGGGATGGACCAGGGCCACACCCTACCTGCAGCAGCAGCTGGACTGGATCATCTCTTTGGTTTACTGAGAAACTGTGATGGAAACACAGCTCCAGACTCACAGATCAGTGGGATTTGGAGCCTCTGATTGGTGGACAAGGACTCTGCCAGGAGCAAATGGAGACTCTGTCTGTCCTCAGCTGCACTTCCTCAGCCTTTATTTTGGTGTTGTGGACTGAGCTGTGAGTGTCCTGGTAATTACTCTCGGGCAGTGTGGAGTCCACACGCAGCTGTAGTAATTGTGAGCGGGGTAAATAAAGTCTGATTTATCAAGCAGCTTCTGATTAGCATGCTGAGGCGCAGCGCCGCTCTGTATTTACTGTTTCATAGTGTCCTGTTTACTCCGCTCAGCCTCTCCGGCCTCCTGCCGTCCTAATGAAAAAAGCTCCAGCCGACACCAGGGGCACGTCACACCACACAACAGCCCAGGTCAGAAAATCCATAATTCAAACCAGGTTCCAGTTCACGTTACGTTGGAAAACGAAAACAATCTGGGCCTCTTTAAACACGTTAACAGGGATGCCTGTCGTACCGTGTTTGTGTTTG
Organism: Karalla daura; assembly: GCA_029224185.1. Taxonomy (NCBI): domain Eukaryota; kingdom Metazoa; phylum Chordata; class Actinopteri; order Chaetodontiformes; family Leiognathidae; genus Karalla; species Karalla daura. The sequence goes on from CM055195.1 coordinate 786,915, forward strand.
TGTTTTTTATCTCCATCTCATTTCTGATGAGATGGAGGTTATGAAGTGCCACCAAACACAGTTCTTTGATCTTCTGTCCACCAGCATGAGTCCACCAGCATTGTGTCATCTCCATGGTGGCTCAACTCCATGAAGAGCTGCTCCCACACCGCTGACGCTGCAGACCTCAGTTTTCCTCCCAGCGAAGCGCTGACTCGAGCCTCTGACTCCAGATGAGTTTGGCCACAGGACAAACGTCTCTGACCTAATGGGCTGTTGTGTTACAAAGTCTCTCATCAGTGCGTGAGCATCTGCAAACCGTGCAAGGAGTGCAACAGTGACAATTAACCCCTGAATCCAAATAAGCACAGAGCAGCGATAGAGAACTGTACCAGCATCCTCCATCCATCTTAGACAAGCAGCCGGTGTGACAGCCGGGAAACGCACCCTCAGCAAAGCAGGACGAGGACTCTCCATTAGCTCCAGCACATGGCTAACCTCCAGGGAGAGGCAGCCAGTACTGGGCTGAAAAAATACAGAAATGGTGTTATTGAATGAGTAAAACTCTGTAATCTCGTTTGCATAGTCCCCTGGGAGAAGTGTGCTGCAGTATATGTGTTTTTAAACGGCTGCTCTTAACTGGAGGCTCAGAACCACACATTAACATGTGATTTACGGAGCAGACGGGTCTGAGCCTCAGAGTCTCTCATGAGCAGGAACTCGTTCGTCTGACCACTGGCCTGGAACCAGTCCAGCTCCGACGCCGTTGTTCAGCCAATCAGAGAAAAGGATGTGAGGTCTGCGCAGGTCAGCTGAGCAGCAAACCTCCACAGATGGTCCTGAGATGTGGCAGCTCTGCATGGACTGGACCACTTTTCTGCCACATTCTGAGTCCATTTCCATTTTGGAGTTTGTGGTTGTGAGTGAGAATAATCTGAGTTAAACCGGTTTAGAGAAGTTTCACAGTTTACACTCCACAGCGGCTGCTTACGTAGCTTAACGTTTACTTCACACATTCTCCAGAAGAAATACGTGTTCACACATGTAAACCCAGTTTAAAAAATGTAAACCTGAAAGTTTTATTTAAAGCAGCAAACCCAACATTACAGCCCGTTCCTGTGGCGTGAAGCATTTTAGTGACAGTGAAATAAAGGAGGAGGTGATTATTATTGGAGGATTTGGACTGGATTTATTAAAGGCAGCAGGAATGACAATCCCAGTGTCACAATTGGATGTCTGTGCATTTTATGGTCAGGAGGAGAAAGTAATGAATCTTCCCAGAGCAGGAAGAAGGTTCCAGACCTCAGTCTGTGATGTTTTAACCTGTTTTTAACCTAAGCTAAATTAACTTTATTAGAATAAGAACCAGTGTACACATTCATCACATTCAAACATTATCAAATATTATTTACCTTCTTTTGCTCTTACCAAATACTTTAAATAATAGGAGATGTTTGTTGTCTTGGATGTGTCAGATGAGTAACAAAATGATTTTGATTTTGCATTATTCGATTTAGAGCATTAGATTTTAGTTTTTCCATTGTGATATTTTTGTTTTTGACCCCATGACTTCCATTAAAACCACGTTTTCGATTACAGCCAGTATTTTGATCAGTAGATGCTCAGAAATTAGTAGTTTTGCTGATGATCATTAAAAAAAGCCTGAAGTTGTGGGTTTGGTTCAGAGAAAAAGGCTTTATTAAGTTTGGTAGGTTTGTGTAGTGCTGAAGGATCAGCACAGCAGACCTAACGCTGAGGTCCAGGTCCTGTGTTTACGGCCTGCAGTGGAGCGTCTCCTCTCCCTGACGTCTCTTCATGCTCCAGCTCCTCCTCAGTCCCTCAGTCACATCTGTGACAGGACGTCAGGCTGGAGGAGCAGCAGCCCCAGCGGGTCACCAGGACCTGCAACCAGGTTAAATACAGCTGCAACATGTCAGCGCCCACACGCCGCTGAGCAGTCTCCACAGGAAGCAACAGCTGCTCCACTGCCAACATCTGTGAGGGTCCAGTCAAACTGTCCCTGCTCCATCCCATGACTCTGGATCTTCTAGGTCTTTGAATCAGATGTAGAAACAGTTGAGTCTCCTCCTCTGTCCATCTGGTCTGAAGGGAACTGGTCATGTGACCCCTACGTCAGGTCACGTGACCTGGAGATGTGAACAAAGTGTTTCCATCACACTTTGAGATCAGCTTCTAGATGGACACGTCTGGAGGAGCAGCTCAGGAGAGGAGCTGTGTTAAAGACCTCTGAGAGGTTCAACATGGATGGATGATGGAGAAGCTTCTTATCTCGGCTGCGTTCTCCTAAAGTCTCCTCAGTCTAGTGGACTCACATCTCCATTTTTTTGTCCTCATTCAGTTTGAAGGTTTCTCCACCCTCACCTCCTACAATACATCTAGTGAATGTTTCAGATGCTGTTTTACAATCCTGTTTTTATCGATAACCTCCCTGATAACCTTCATCATTTATTCAGTTTTTTACAAGCATGTGTGTAAATGTACACGACCTGCATGTTTAAGAAGGTCTTACAGATAAACTAGCTAACATTTGGCTTCTGCACTTACTTGCAGGTCTGAGATCAGCTGGATGATAAATGACTCTTTACAGACAGAATCATCAGTGAAGCATATCAACGTGATTCTGTGAGACGGGTGATTTCAACCTGATGGACAGAGCAAAGCAGAAAGAGAAAGTCCAGACTGGAGGACGAGGATGGTCCAGCACTCTCCCTGCTCAGATTTTCACACTCAGAAGGAACCGTCAGACTTCAGCGGCTGCAGCTCGACAGACTGAGAGCTGTTATGTTGGAGAGATTTCCATGCATCAAAACACCCGATGGAAACCACGGCCCAAGACTTCTCTGCAGCTGTTTCAGAGGGTGTCCCTGTTCTCCCCAGGCTGTGGCTGGTGGGGGTGAGCAGCGCTCCACGGCCACGCCGGTGCAGGGAGGTGACTCAGTGTGCACCGCTTATTATTATTCATCAGAGCTGTTTTACAGATAAGACACTGGATGCTTCCTTGCTGTGCACTCTACTCAAATGTCTGTCTAATTGTGTTCCACTTATCCTCAGACCTCCAACAATACACACACTCATGCTCTTCCTGCTTCAATCATTATGTTTTTTAAGCTTGCAATTACATCTGCAATGCAAAATGAGAGAGACAGACAGAGAGAGAGACAGGGGAGAGAGAGAGAGAGAGAGACAGAGAAAGAGACAGGGGGAGAGAGAGACAGAGGGAGGGAGAGAGAGACAGCCAGATAAAGACAGAGACAGGCAGAGAAACAGAGACACAGAAGGAGAGTGAGGCAGAGAGACGGGCAGAGGGACAGACAGGTGGAGCGAGGCAGAGAGACAGGCAGAGGGACAGACAGGCGGAGCGAGGCAGAGAGACAGGCAGAGGGACAGACAGGCGGAGCGAGGCAGAGAGACAGGCAGAGGGACAGACAGGCAGAGCGAGGCAGTGAGACAGGCAGAGAGACAGGCAGAGGGAGGCAGCCTGTGGAGCTCCTGCTCTTTCCCTCTCTTTGTGGAGGCTCGTTGTGCTTCACAGCTGGGGCTGGCTGATTTGCATGGTGAGAGATGCAGGATGGAGACACCTAATTCTCCTCTTATCAGCTTTTCTCGGTCACTCAATCAGGTCTTATCGCCGCGTGCCGCTGCTCGTGTAATGACAGTAATAAATTTAAACAACAACAACAACAACAAAAACAACATCCCCCCTCCTGGGAAGTGCTTTTTAAGTTAGCAGCGTTTCTGCCTGAACAGAGTGAAACAAAGACCTCCTCGTCTCTGGGCCACGCTGACTGTATGTCACCTGTGCCTCAGCCACAGCAGCATCTCAGCGGCTGAACTGAGACGATAAATAACTGCGTGAAACATCACTGGATGTATTTGATAGACGGCTTCATCCGACACCTGAGCGGCTCAGGCTCCGGTCTCCCTCCCACCTGCAGCTCAGATCCCACCATCAGGGAACGCTCTGAAGGGCTGATCACTGCTGATGTGCTGCTTTTAATCCAGGAGATCTGCAGGATTATTTCACTTCAATCCAGCACCTTTTTATAGAGTTATACAGAATCTTCCAGAAAAGACCTCGTCTCCACATACCAGCACAACTAACGCAATAAACAGTCCTAGTTTGTAATGAAATCCATATTGTCTTGTTTGTAGTAGTGTGGTCTAACTGTGTGTAGTAGGCCCTGAGGGTTCTACATGTCCCACTGATATACAGTTATTTCATATTTTGAGGCTTTTCATCAGAATTTGTGCTATTTTAACCTGGAACTAAAGTCAAAATGCATCTGAGACATTTCCTTTGTGTCCTGCAGCTGAGCTGAGTGACTCTCACTGTGGGCAGTGAGTGAAGGAGTGTGCTGCGTTCAAGGACACCCTCAGTGGAGGATGATTAACTGAGAGTGATTCTCATTCTCTTCCACTGGCTCCACGTTTACAGTCGGGTTCAACCTCTGACCTCACAATCAAAAACCAATTTATTTAACCTGCTGGTTGATAAGATGTAATCTGCTGCTCAGTAACCTGAGCTGTGCTCTTAAAACAAGTCACAGCGAGTGCAAGAAATGCAAAAACGTGTCAACATTCGAGGTTTGAGCCCGAGTCGTCTCGTCTCAGGGTGAAGACATGAGGTTGACCACAGACATGAAGAACGTGTTGTGTAATGCAGGCCTCATGGCGAGGTGTTCTCAGTGGGTCACACTGCTCATTCAGACTCTCAGACAGGACGACGTGCTGTGTGAGCCCCTGCACAGCCCTGACCTGATGAGCAGCCAGACAGTATGAGGAGGATCAATCCATGACTGAGACTGTAGAAGATGTCTCCAAACACATCATTCTGAAGCTTTGGGAGGTTAATCTGACTCGTTTCATTTTCTACTAAACACACAAATCAGTCATCAACTAATTAATAATATTGTGGAGGGAAAGTTATAGATTAAAGGAGAAAAGTGATAAATAAGAGACAAACCATAATGTGGGGGTCACATGACCAGTTCCCTTCAGACCAGATGGACAGAGGAGGAGACTCCACTGTTTCTACATCTGATTCAAAGATCTAAGAAAACTATGTTCTGGACGTCCATCTTCCTCAGAGTGGAGTCTCACTTTATGCAGAACATCCTTCTAAAGAAACAGCTGCAAGTACTTCATTTAAACACAAACTACATTGTAAGGCAAAAACTATCAAATAAAGCTGGAAAGAGAAAGAAAAAAGCCTGCATGCCTATAGCGACTCGTCAGAGACACATGCACTCAGTGTCGGCCTCATCCACACTCCTCACCACAACCAGAACAGAGCTGTAGAGTTGACACCCGCCTGCGAGCACACGCTGTATGGATTCCATGAAGGAGAGATCGTCACACTAAACAGCTGCTTGCTCAAGACAATGCTGTGTACACACAATTAAATTATAGCAACTTGGGAGACGTATTGAACATCGAGGCTGCAGATTTACACCGGCTCTGTTTGACTGGCCACTCTCCATCATTATGGAAATCACTGAAGGAGGATCGCGCTCAGCCTCATTCAAATGAGTAGTGTAGGATTTTGGAAATCCCACAGGCAAACATTTCTAATTATTTTTAGCTTGTTGGACTTGCAGCTCGGTGGCCTCGCCTTAAAGCCCCTTAAATCCTGCGCCTCCTCCAGATGGAGCACGGTGCAGACGCTGTGCTGATTAGGAGACAAAGACAGGATTGCTGGGGACGGCGTTGGACTCGGGACGATCAAACCCGTCCGTTACTCAAGCCATTTCCATCCAGTCGTGAATGGAGACTGAGGACTTAGTGGCTCTTTCAAACGCTGGTGCTTTGGCAAGAATCCTACCAGCTGCAAATGGTTTTCAGCCGGGCAGAAAGACATAATTAATGAGGGCCATCTAATGGCTATTAGCTGAGTGTGGCCCCGAGCACAGGGGCAGAGTGATGATTCTAATGAAAATCATCAAACTGGACCATTCATTGGACAATTATCTGTAAATTTGTTTAAAGCATTTGATTGAGTACCAGGGGAGCCAAATATTAGTCGGCTCGGGACTCGTTGAGGAGAGGCGCTCCTCAGGACCTCACTCACAACCTCCAAATCACAGACTGTTGTTGCAGATGGACTGAAAGAAAAGAAAGAAGAGAAAAAATCAGGAAATAAGACAGTGAAAGGAGCAGGTATAAGAACAAGATGTGTTTGCCTTTTGAAGGAATGCTCATCTTCTCTGGAGTTCTGGTTGGTCTGTTTCTATCCACCTAGAAATGTTAAAACCTGAACCTCTGATTAAAACCTGGAGATAGCAGCTCCATGAGAACCTCTCAGATGTCTCTAACACAGCTCCTCTCCAGAGCTGCTCCTCCAGACGTGTCCATCTAGAAGCTGATCTCAAAGTGTGATGGAAACACTTTGTTCACATCTCCAGGTCACGTGACCTGACGTAAGGGTCACATGACCAGTTCCCTTCAGACCAGATGGACAGAGGAGGAGACTCAACTGTTTCTACATCTGATTCAAAGATCTAAGAAAACTATGTTCTGGACGTCCATCTTCCTCAGAGTCTGGGGGTTGGATGAGATCTGTGGGAGCAGACTCTACTTAGAGTTGTGTTTGGAACAGGTCTCGGTTGTACATTATCAAAATGTTATTTTGTGGAAAATAGATGGAAACCCAGCTCAGTGGATTCCTCTGGAGCGGTTTAAGGCCTCAGAAGCACAATGGCCAGCGCAGCACACAGGAGAGCTGTGTCGGAGCATTCACAGGGAATGAATGGCTGAGGCGTCATCCGTTATTTATGCCTTTCTCATGGGTTTATTTATTTATAAGTGTCTATTGTCAGTGTTTCCACTGCAGTCGAGTGGCCTGCCACTCTCCCAGTTTGACTGTCGACGTTTTACTAGAGAGCGCTCGCTGCAGCCTCGGCTCACGCAGACAGGTCGGTAGCCTGCTCCGTCCAGGGAGGGAGGAGCCGGGGCAGGAGGCGGGGCTGGGGCAGGAGGGAGGAGCCGGGGCAGGAGGCGGGGCTGGGGCAGGAGGGAGGGGCTGGAGGGAGGAGCCGGGGCAGGAGGCGGGGCTGGGGCAGGAGGGAGGAGCCGGGGCAGGAGGAGGAGCCGGGGCAGGAGGAGGAGCTGGGGCAGGAGGAGGAGCCGCGGGAGGAGGGAGGAGCCGGGGCAGGAGGGAGGAGCCGGGGCAGGAGGCGGAGCCGGGGCAGGAGGGAGGAGCCGGGGCAGGAGGTGGGGCTGGGGCTGGAGGGAGGAGTCGGGGCAGGAGGGAGGAGCCGGGGCAGGAGGAGGAGCCGGGGCAGGAGGAGGAGCAGACAGACGCCTGGATGACTGCTGGCTCAACCCGTTCTCATCCCAACGCGTCACATACCGACTATTTGTCACGCCCCTAAGCGTTACATATGGACGCCGTGGGTACCCTTCCGCGTCTGTTTATTGACGCTCCGGGTTTTCCATTCACTCTCATGCAGACCCCGGCTCGGCTGTCCGGGACGCTGAGAGCAGAGGCTCCAGCCAAAGCCCCTAAACGTCAAATAGAAACTGGGAGGGTAAAAATCCGCGTCCGGATTTGACGCTCCGAGTTCTGCATTGACTCTCATGCAGACCCCGGCTCGGCAGGACGGGACGCTGAGAGCAGAGGCTCCAGCCGTCCATTCACTCCCATAATAACCCGGTCACGCGAAGCATGACGCCGCTTACTACTGTCTCATTGAAGAACCGAGTATCCTCTGCCCGGAAGTGTTTTTCTCACTATTTTCTCACTATTTGTACACTTTGTCCCGAGAATATATCCACTGACACGTTAAACAAGGCCAAAATGTGAGATACCTGGCTAAATATCTACGTAAATAATGTGAATTTATACTAAAACAACAATGATAACAGTGGATCAATTGGATTTCAACAGACTGTTTACATTTACTTAGGACCCGCCCCCCTCACGTGTGCGGCGTGTTACCATGGAAACGAAAGGGTTGTTTCGCTTCGCATTTGTGCCGACATAATTCGCTTCCTTATAGTCTCCTTTTATTCCTTCAGTGAGTGGATATGATCGTTTGTTTGTTAGTTCTTACAAATAAACAAAAAAGCACAGGAAGTGGTTTTCAAACGTTGCTGAAGCAATTTTGACTTTGAACGCACCCTCTTCAGTCTGCGACACAAAGTGAGTGTTTACTATTTGCAGACTGAGGCAGGAATCGAAACTAAACTAATGAAGCGTCCGAGGTGTAGGGTTTCTTGAACTGCTCTTATGACTGCCAAAAACTCAGGAACCGAGACTATTGGAGAGGTATCCCCACAACTGTTTATTATGGTTTACTACGTTTTCACTCTGACACAACTCCAACTCCCAGCAGCCACCACGCCGCACTTTTTCATGACGTCATAGCCGCGCCGTACATGACAAGCTGGCTATGCAGTGTCTACTCTTACACTAGTTCTAATAAATGTAAATGTTTATGATTCATAATGTACTGTGTCACATTAAATAAATATATATGTTGTGGTTATATATTTCTTAGAAAGAGGTTTTCTGAACCCCCTGAAGCCTTAACCAAAAATGAACTACATTGCAATACACACTCATGTGCTCCGCCATTTTGTTTGTAGTCCTAATGTGTCTGAGTCAAAAGGGAGGAGGGGAGAGAAAAATACCTTCCCCTTGGAATTTCCTCCTGGTTTTTGTTTATGTTACTTGTCAGAAGGTCTTGTATTAGGATCTGCTGCCTCCAAGTTAATAGCACCTTCCTAGAGCAACTTTGCGTCCCCAAGGGCCCCCAAGGGTCTATGGAGGCAGGGCTCGGAGGGTCTGTTCCAGGTCCGCTATGGGGTCTGCAGACTGAGTTTCAGGCCATTTGGTGTATTTTTGAGACCGTGGCAAGTCCTCAAAGGTGGGAAATGGCGAACGTTCAAAGCCCCGCCCTTTGAAAAGTATGGCTCCAATCAGGACCAAACCAACACATATCATCTTGTCCAGGGGCCCCCTACAACATACTAAATTGTCAGATTCACAGCACCTTTAGAAAGAGATCTCCTCCAGATTGGCCTTCAGAATCTGATGGTCTAGTTTGCTATAGCTTTTAGACCCTCTCATTGTTCAATCAGGGACTCCACCTCAACACTTTGAGCTAAATGGCTGAAATTTTACTATGTTCAATAGTAGGTCAAGAGCATCCATCGTGCTGAGTTTCAGGCTCCTACTACCTCAGAAAGTGTCTGAGAGGGCCATACACAATTGAAGGACATGCCAAGGGTGACATGACAGCACCCCTCCAGCAGATGGCGCTCCATGTGACTGCCCATAACACTTATGGCAAGAACCAGCCCTCCATAGATTTTTTGAGCAATGAGGATGACATTTTAGAATGTTTATGGGGAGGTCAGAAGCAACACCGTTCAAGCAGGCCCCAAAATCTATAATAAGCTTCCAAGGTTCCTGACCACAATTTCTTCTTCTCATCAATCTTTCAATCTTCTCATCAGAGCTCAGAGATTCTCATATACCAAGTCAATATTCAAAGAAATATGTATAAACATGACATATTTCTGTCTCTCTCTGTCTGTCTCTCTCTGTGAGACGGAGAGCGACCAAATAATAATAATAATAATAATCATAATCAATAATTTAATCCAGTCACTGCTGACAATGCGGATTGCACACAATTCTCTATTTGCATATTTCACTTTCAGTAGCTGCTATTAATTCGGTGACTTTTGTAGGTCTCATGGCATAGACTTTAGATGATAAAAAATCAAATAAAAATAATGTTTAGAAAGTCTATTACAGTTTGAAAATTAAATGCATTTTAATTGACGTTTACTTTACAATAATTTGTCTGTATACATTTTTTTGGGGAAACCCTGACGAGACTACCTGAAGCAACGCCGTCCTTTCGTTTTCATGGTAACACGCCGCACACGTGAGGGGGGCGGGTCCTAAGTAAATGTAAACAGTCTGTTGAAATCCAATTTATCCACTGTTATCATTGTTGTTTTAGTATAAATTCACATTATTTACGTAGATATTTAGCCAGGTATCTCACATTTTGGCCTTGTTTAACGTGTCAGTGGATATATTCTCGGGACAAAGTGTACAAATAGTGAGAAAATAGTGAGAAAAACACTTCCGGGCAGAGGATACTCGGTTCTTCAATGAGACAGTAGTAAGCGGCGTCATGCTTCGCGTGACCGGGTTATTATGGGAGTGAATGGACGGCTGGAGCCTCTGCTCTCAGCGTCCCGTCCTGCCGAGCCGGGGTCTGCATGAGAGTCAATGCAGAACTCGCAGCGTCAAATCCGGACGCGGATTTCTACCCTCCGCGGTTCTGTTTGACGTTTAGGGGCTTTGGCTGGAGCCTCTGCTCTCAGCGTCCCGTCCTGCCGAGCCGGGGTCTGCATGAGAGTCAATGCAGAACTCGCAGCGTCAAATCCGGACGCGGATTTCTACCCTCCGCGGTTCTATTTGACATTTAGGGGCTTTGGCTGGAGCCTCTGCTCTCAGCGTCCTGTCCTGCCGAGCCGGGGTCTGCATGAGAGTCAATGCAGAACTCGCAGCGTCAAATCCGGACGCGGATTTCTACCCCCCGCGGTTCTATTTGACGTTTAGGGGCTTTGGCTGGAGCCTCTGCTCTCAGCGTCCCGTCCTGCCGAGCCGGGGTCTGCATGAGAGTCAATGCAGAACTCGCAGCGTCAAATCCGGACGCGGATTTCTACCCTCCGCGGTTCTATTTGACGTTTAGGGGCTTTGGCTGGAGCCTCTGCTCTCAGCGTCCTGCCGAGCCGGGGTCTGCATGAGAGTGAATGGAAAACCCGGAGCGTCAATAAACAGACGCGGAAGGGTACCCTCGGCGTCCATATGTAACGCTTAGGGGCGTGACAAATAGTCGGTATGTGATGCGTTGGGATGAGAACGGGTTGGCTGGCTGGACCGCAGCTCCAGGGCTCCAGCCGTCTACGACATGAGCCTCCGCTTCATTTGTTGTGACCATGACAATGTTATCTTCACGTAAACAAACAGTGTAAAGAGACAAAAACCAACAGAACCGTGTTGTTTACAACATTGATTTAACAACAGAAAGCTTTTCTCGTCATCCAGTGAAAAACAACAAAGGCTATACCGAGGTGCTGTGTTTGGTCCTAATATCGATCCTAATGTGAATACGAAACCACAAACAATGCAGATTACAAATACCCACAAGGTGTGAGGCTCATTCCATATGTGTCTGCTTTGTCTGACTGAAGCAAAATTTCTGCCTTAACACACTAAACACGACCAGATCATGACGGGGAAAATCTGAAGTGTTTTTTCTCTCTTTCCTCGTTGGGCTCTTTGAGGAGCTCACGTCGCCGTGGCTTCACTCTGGAAATCTGTTTGAACATCTACAAACTCCTGGCGCTGACGGCGCCTGTGATGTGACAAAAGGCTCCAGGAAAACGACTTAAATGAAACTCGTGGAGAGCGTCCGCTGTCCCCGCTCCCCCGGGACCGGGACGGAGCGTGCAGCAGACAGACGTCTCTGAGGCCTCGTCAGCCTCCACCCACAGCTGGAGGGCCTCGGCGTTTCCACAGGACCTCTTTGATGGAGCGGAGTGGGCGTTCAGATCGTCTTCCAAACTGCGATAAAGGCGATTACCTGCACATGGGTAAACCTTCAGGCCAATTAGACAGCAGCGCCCCCGCGGCTCCTCACTCCACAGCTCCTTCTAAAAATAACCAGCGAGGCTGCTCCGCATGGCGGCTCTTAAATCCTGCGTCTCCTCGTCTCAGGTCCACAGCAGCTCCACCAGCACACAGCCGCACGCCTGCATGGGGCTCAGCGCCTGGGTCAGACCTGTGTGTGTGTGTGTGTGTCTGCGTGAGTGTGTGTGTGTCTGTGTGTGTGTGTGTGCTACGTTTTGTTACGTACACAACGTCACTTCTGCTTCTCCTGCCTGTGAACAAAGATGACAAGCAGGCAGAGATTTATGAGGTGCAAACACATTTATCTGGGACAACTGAGACGAGGAGAGTAGTGAGTAAGCTGCCTCTCAAAGGACAGGAAGAGAGAGAGAGAGGGAGAGGGAGAGGGAGAGGGAGGAGAGAGAGGGGAGAGAGGGACAGGGAGGAGGAGGAAATTTGGGAGAGAGGAGATATGGGAGGTTGAGAGGGTGAGACTTAGAAAGAGATAGAAAGAGAGGGTGGGAGAGATAGAAATGCAAGGGAAGCAAGAGAGGGAGAAAGGGGGAGAGAGGGCGGAGAGAGAGGAAGGGGAGAAGGAAAGAGGTAGAGATGGGGAGACAGAGAAAGAGAGGAGAAGAAAGAGAGACAGAGGTACAGTAAAGAGACAGAGTAGAGAGGATGGAGAGAGAGAGAGAGAGAGAGAGAGAGAGAGAGAGAGAGAGAGAGAGAGAGAGAGAGCGCACATGAATATGATGCAGTAAGCAGAGTGCAAATTAGTCCCGGTGTGAGTGTGTGTGTGTGTGTGTGTGTGTGTGTGTGTGTGTGTGTGTGTGTGTGTGTGTGTGTGGGCTCGTCGTACTACAAGTCGACTGCTGACTTCTTTGTTTAGCTCGTAGCCTGTAGCAGAGCAGTGACTCGTCAGACTGCAGCCTGAGCCAGGCCGCGCTGTCCTACTTGTTTGTCCCAGATCTGCTGATGCAGACTCCTCTTCCTCTTCCTCTTCCTCATTTTTTTCTCATTTCTGCCACAGATTTTTTTCTCCAGCTGTGGGCATTTATTATTCAAACCATTCCTTTTGAATTCTCCCTCTTTCGTGTTTTGCATAAGGATTCGGGGTTGCAGCAGGTTTCGTGATTTTTTTTAAATCCAAACATTTGAGGAACCGGGTTCAAGGTGGTGCCCCCTCTTCTTCCCCTTCTTCTTCTTCTTCTTCTTCTTTTGTGGGGCTGGGCAGGGTGTCTGTGCCTGGGTGTTTCCTCTGGTCTGAGCTCAGATCTCTGCAGAGCCTCGGGAGGATCAGAGCTGCATCCTCCCTCTGCTTCTTCACTGTGGTTCCAGGCTGGTTCCAGCCTGGTTCCAGCCTGGTTCCAGCCTGGATCCAGTCTTGTGTTTCCTCCTCCTTGACAGTTTGGTCTCAGAGTCTCAGTGATACATCAGTGATACGATGCTGAGAACCGTAACTTGAGGCCAACAGGGTTTTCTGGAGTGATTCTGGGAAGTTCATTAAATCATCTTATCTGAAGATGTTTTAAGTAATGTGATTAGGCTTGTGGAGGACCCCAGAGTTGGTGTGTAGCGTCCCACTGCTTGATATCTCATCCTCTTTATAATTAATTTCTCTCCCATGAAAAACAGCATCAGATACCGTTCAGCTTCCCTGAGTCACATTACGCAACAGTTGCACCGAGCAGTGAATTATTAACCTGATAAACAGTCTGTGTTTCAGACCTGCTACAGACCAGATACGGACACTCTGAGTTAGTAGGAGCTGATGCTTTTCTGTTAATATTAACCTTAATTACACCCCCCCCAGGTTAAAACACCCCCCAGGTAAAAAAAACAACAAAGAAGCTTTGATAATGATTTGAATCAAGGCACAGTATATATCACCTGGATGTACTGCTACAGTGCACACCTGCTGCCAGGAGTGTGTGTGTGTGTGTGGGAGGGGGTGGGGGGTGGGGGGGGGGATGGGGGGGGGCTGTGCTGTGGCGGGTCAATTAAGCAGCAAATGACCCTCAGAATCTACTGTAACCAGCCCAGCTCAGAGGATCGGCTCTAATGCATCATAACGTGACAAACAAAGCAACAAGATCTACAGCAGTAGAACAAGCAGCCCCTGCTTCACCTGCAACATCTGTCTCTGTCCACAATCTGGACATACGTAGGGCAGAATAGAACAGAATAGAACAGAAAGCTTTTATTGTGCCTATACAACAACACCAGTATATAGGATATATTAGAGAGATAATAGGTCAGCAGGTCACAGCAGGTCACAGTAGATCACAGTAGATCACAGTAGATCACAGAGCCCTAGAGCGCCTCGGAGGTGCAGCGAGGTGAGGAGAGGCACCGAGCAGCCTAGAGGCCTCTGCTCCCCTCCGCCTGTAAGTCCTCTCTTCCTGCACAGAATAAACGTATGAAACTCAGGACGAGGCCAGAGAGAGTGGACTGATTTAAATCATTTAACAACACTGTTCTTTACCCCTAGAAACACACTAAACCTAAATATCACAAAAATATAGTAAAGAAACAGCTAAAAAACACTGGAACCAGCTCCCCTCCTGAGCTGGTTCTGGATCCTCTCTGTCCATGTGATCTGACCCGGAGATACGAACCAGCTCGTTACTGGGAGCAACGAGCTGGTTTTGGTCCTGCTGAACATGTTGTTAAGTGTCTGTTCCTTGAAGGTTCTGACAGGAATGATGAAGAGCGTTCTCTGCATTTCCATCCCTCTCTGGACAGATCAGTCATCCTCTCCTCACCGTCGTTTCCAGCTTCCTCTGCTCGTGGTTTCCATCAAGCTCTCGTTGAGATTCCAGCTGCAGAAGTCCTTCAGCGAGTGAACAGTCCTGCTCCGTCCTGCTCAGACAGGATGGAGATGTGATTGAAATAGGAAGTGGTGCTCGAGCACGCAGACTCGTCTTGATGATCGCATTTGTCAAAGGCTCCTCCATTGATTTTGGGAGATAATTATCTGGAGAGTGAGTCCAAGGTCATTCCTCGGCTTTATTGGAAGTGAGAAAATGTTCAGCTGGAAACTGGCGTTGCTCCATTACCAATTCATGAGCTTATAATGACTGAATGATATTATCTTCATCTCCAAACCGTTTTCTTCTCCATCAAGATCCCTTTGATTGATTAATCATTCAAATTTCATTTCCATTGTGTACGTTTCTCAAATGGGAGATGAGTAGTTAATAAATATTTATATCATATATTTTTCCATTTTACGTCATTTTACGTGCTCAATTAAAATCCAAAGCGAAGCAGAGAGAGTGTTCGATCAGCAGCAGCTGGAGCAGGAGCTGCTGGTCCCATCAGCTGGAGCAGGAGCTACTGGTCCCAGTAGCTGGAGCAGGAGCTCCTGGTCCCATCAGCTGGAGCAGGAGCTCCTGGTCCCAGCAGCTGGAGCAGGAGCTACTGGTCCCAGTAGCTGGAGCAGGAGCTGCTGGTCCCAGCAGCTGGAGCAGGAGCTCCTGGTCCCAGCAGCTGGAGCAGGAGCTACTCGTCCCAGCAGCTGGAGCAGGAGTTCCTGGTCTCTGCAGCTGGAGCAGGAGCTCCTGGTCTCTGCAGCTGGAGCAGGAGCTGCTGGTCCCAGCAGCTGGAGCAGGAGTTCCTGGTCTCTGCAGCTGGAGCAGGAGCTGCTGGTCCCAGCAGCTGGAGCAGGAGCTGCTGGTCCCAGCAGCTGGAGCAGGAGCTGCTCCAGACAGAATATAACAGCTTCACACAGGTCCTGTCACATCGTTCCCCCGTCTCGCACCATGTGCTGATACTTTGTATTACAAGAAAGAAATATGAGGAAACATCAAGACTTTCCACATCAAAGTGATGTGGAAATCAGGCATCTCATTGTTATGTTTAAGGGATTTAAATACACTCTTTTGATGTTCCTTTCACAAGCTCTCACAGCCACGTCTGCCTCCTGCCTGTGTTCTCTGGGGGGGCTCACAAGAGGTGGAAAATAGATCTAATTTAACGTGTGAGTCGGAGCAAACAGAGTGTCCTGGTAAATCACTGTGGCAGCAGATAGAAGCCAGATTAATCTCAGGGTGGTGATGACAGTGGTCCGTGCTCTTCCTCAGGATCAGAGCTGAGTCCCACGCTGAGTCTGCCTCGTATTGTCTGAGCTGTCACAGTCGCTCTGACGACTCCTTTCACCTGTTTGATTAGATTAAAACCTTTCAGCGCGCTGTCATCGCTGCAGCAGGAGCTCAGCTCTGCATCTCCACTGACTTCCTCTCGTTTTCCAGCCATGAGGAATTACGTGCCTGGAAAATTACATCTTCTTTTCTACTCTGTTCTATTACCTTCTGCAGGAGCTCTGATGGCCTGTTTGCACATGGTTTAATGCTCTATTCTATTCTATTCTATTCTATTCTATTCTATTCTATTCTATTCTATTCTATTTTACTGGGCTCTGTGTCATCCTGTTTACAGGCAGTGTGTTGTGAGCAGTGCAGCTCAGTCCGGACACTCTGTGTTTTTTTATTTTCCGTGTTTTCCGTGTTTTCCGTGTTTTCCGTGTTTTCCGTGTCTGGCTGGGAGCGTGTGCAGCTCCAGGTGTCTGTGAGTTCATGAGTTCGCTGAGGTCAGAGATAAAATCCTGGCGTAATATTCCAGAAAGTTCTGAGGACATTCCATGTTTTCATTCCCTGCTTCATCCAGAGTCAGTTGACATAGAACATGTAATTTCTTAGGGTGAATGTTTGACCGAGCTGAGGCTGTCCATCTGTTATTGTATTCTGATTATTCAGATTTTGTGCATTTCTAGGTGACATGCTGCTCATCTTCTGTCTTCTACAGACTGAGATCATGTGGAAACACAGGCGTTCACTCATGTTCCTGTTGTTTTCCTCCCAGACACAGATTACAGTGAGGGGAGTCTATTGAAAACCAACAATCCTCATCTGTGGCTCAATTTGTCAAGTTATTGATCAGAAACTCCACTCACCTCCCTGGAAATACTGTGTTTGTTTTGGACTGGAGGGCAGCAACAACTGTGAGTTATCTCCTCTCAGAGCTGATTGAGACGTCTCTTTGTGTTCTCACCTGAAAGCCGTGGTCATTACAGCCGAGTCCCAGGCCTCTGCTTGACCTTTCCCACCCCGGAGGGCTGAGCCGCTGAAAGGCCTGAGCAGCTGCAGGATGAAGGTGAGGAGACACGGTGGGTTCAGAGCTCATCACAGACCCGGTGATTTGTGTCACATTATCTACGAGAGGAGACCAGATCAAAGACCTGGAGCAACGTTGGATGGTTTAAAGAGTTCATAAAAAGAGAGAAACTGTGAACGAAGACATGAACTGGTTTACTTCACAGTTTTTCATGAGATAAAAGGGATATTTCTGAGTCCTGCTCCATCCCATAATAACCCTGGTACCATGTGGTCCTGCTCCATCCCATAATAACCCTGGTACCATGTGGTCCTGCTCCATCCCATAATAACCCTGGTACCATGTGGTCCTGCTCCATCCCATAATAACCCTGGTACCATGTGGTCCTGCTCCATCCCATAATAACCCTGGTACCATGTGGTCCTGCTCCATCCCATAATAACCCTGGTACCATGTGGTCCTGCTCCATCCCATAATAACCCTGGTACCATGTGGTCCTGCTCCATCCCATAATAACCCTGGTACCATGTGGTCCTGCTCCATCCCATAATAACCCTGGTACCATGTGGTCCTGCTCCATCCCATAATAACCCCGGTACCATGTGGTCCTGCTCCATCCCATAATAACCCCGGTACCATGTGGTCCTGCTCCATCCCATAGTAACCCCGGTACCATGTGGTCCTGCTCCATCCCATAATAACCCCGGTACCATGTGGTCCTGCTCCATCCCATAATAACCCTGGTACCATGTGGTCCTGGTCCTCCACTCTGAGGAAGATGGACGTCCAGAACATAGTTTTCTTAGATCTTTGAATCAGATGTAGAAACAGTTGAGTCTCCTCCTCTGTCCATCTGGTCTGAAGGGAACTGGTCATGTGACCCCTACGTCAGGTCACGTGACCTGGAGATGTGAACAAAGTGTTTCCATCACACTTTGAGATCAGCTTCTAGATGGACAACGTGTTTTGGTGGCATTCAGGTTTTTATTGTGATATTTAGGCTGCGTGTGTTTCCAGCATCTCTTGTTGGAACATTGTGTTCCTCAGCTCGTTCTGATGTTTCTGTTTTTATGTTCATTCATTCAGAGAGAATGTGAGAATTCACCCCCGAGAGTCAGAGCAGCTAAATGCTCCTCGATGCCTCTCAGACTAAATTTCTCTGTCGACAGAAACATGTTTCGACATGGAGGTGTTTTCATCACCAGTTGGTTTCATTGTGCTGAGGCTTTGTGCATTTACTGCATGTGGACACACACACTCTTAACCCGCGAAGCAGCAAAGTGAAAGTAATCGCTTCCAAACAGAGTCGTTGTTTGATGCAGAAATAAATAAGAGTTTGCAGAGTCTTGAATTCTCTGGGAGGACGAGTGGCGCAGGAAAAGCTCAAACACTCAACTGTAAATGACCTTGAACCCCAAACATGCACCTCCTCCAGGTTCCTGCACAGTCGCTGCGTTTAGTGCAAATTATGCAGCGAGCGAGTTCCTCCGGCTGCTGGAAGCACAGCCCTGCAGCTCCAGCGCCTTCACTTAGTTCCTGTGTGATTCCTTTGATTGGAGGGTGGAATCAGAGCATCAGGCAACACGCCGAGGAGAGGAAGCAGCTCAAGTGGCGCAGGGTTGTAATTTTGGTGGATTGCAGTTTTTGAAGCTTGTTAGAAGGTTGTACACTTAAACCTGAGATGATGGCATGTTGACTGTGGTGGAAGACTTTCATTATTGATTTGTCTGATTTGTGTGGAACAGCATAATGCTGCTCGGTACGACGCGGTGGTTACCTGCAGCTCTCCTTCCTGGGGTCGACAAAAGGCTCAGTTTTCTGCTGTGGAAGTTTCACACATACATAATTACTAAAGAAGAAAAAAAGAATAATTATTATTTATAATATGAACTGAGAGCTGACCAAGGGCTGTGTCCGTGGGGCCTTGTAAACAGCCTCGTCTTCAATTAAAAATGCAGCCAAAACAACAGGAAATGTTAATGTAAATCATTATTCGGTGTAGAAGCCCACAGGTCATTTCACAGCAAATGAATTTTATTTCTGCTTCAACATTTTTGCCTGAATGTTTCAGATGGGAAGAAGAAAACAGAACGCTGATTCCCTCTCCCACTAAAACAGGTTTGTTTGTGTTTTGAACAGATGTTTGTTGTCAGAATAACAACAAGTTGTTGTCACTGTGAGGAAGAGCACATCGTCACCTGGTTTGCACATGCACTTTGATTACTGCACAAGCACTTAGAGCAACGGCACTTTACTGAACATTTGCACATTACACTTGAACACATTACATTTTGCACTTTAAAGAAAAACAGTTTTTTATTGAATATTTCTGACTATATTTATTTGAATGATTATTGACTTGTATAGCTGCTGTTTAGGCCAGTCTCACCTAGAACAGAGGGACATGAGAACGTGTTGGAGGAACTAGATGGAGGCATGTGTCTTGGGTTGCTCACTGAGCATGTGCAGTAGTAAGGGTCTATTCTGCACTCACCAGTCCTTATGTTTCAGGGCCTGCGGGCAAAAGGCTTTCCCAGACTGGAGGCTGTGGTTTTACACTCCCGGGGCCAGGTGGAGACGAGGTGCAGGGGGTGGATGTGTGTGTGTGGTCTGATGAATGGGTTAAGAATGTACGGTTGAGTGTTTGGTAGATGTCTAGCTTCTACTGGGAGAACAGGGAACTGGGTGGTGGAAGGAGTCTATGGACATCAATATAGGAAGAGATGTCATCAGATGGGGAGGCTGTGGGCCCCATGGGTGGACCCCTCCAGCCTCGGGGCCAAGGACACGTTGAAATGCTGTGTTGAAACCTCGGCCTGTGTCACCCTGAACCTGCCCTGGACGCATTCTTCTGTCAACCAGCCACAATAGTGGTCATGCTCACAATCACGTTTTTTCTTTTTCGTTTTTACTTTTTATTATTTTAGTCATATATTCCATCAGTTTAGGGCTTTCATATATTCAACACTTTGGAGTTCTTGGACTTCAAATGTATGAAATTGTGTAAAACAAGAATGTATCCACAGACCTCAGAGGGACTGTTTCCAACATGTTATTTACTGTTTCTACTGATGATTGGAAACCAGGGTTTCAGGAAGTCAGTTTAGTACATATCTGGACTATGTTGAGCCTGAAATGAGGGAATCTCAGGCTTTTCCGTTTCAGAGAGGGGGCTAAGTAGAGCTCGACATCAGTTACTATGGCAACTTCCTCTGAGCCAAACTTGGTCAGGAGCAGGCAGTAGCTGTGTCCGAAACCACTCCCTGACCCCTGACCCCTGACCCCTGACCTCTAAACAGTGCTCTACATCTAGTCTACTATATAGTGCCCTCACTTGCTGGCAAACACTTTCAGACACTTGATCTTCACCCGGAGCTCGTTGATGATGTCACAGTCGTGTTGCATCATTTATACGAACCAAATTGACAGAAAATACTGACGATCATTGTTTTATCAACAATGTTCGAAATATGAATAAATTATTGTGACAATCAAGCTACTCACATTTGTAGCGCAGCTGCTGAGCCGAGTCGGCCATATTGCTCCTCATCTCTGCTGTCCCACCGCAGTGCATGATGGGATATAGGGCTCCAGCTAGTGGCCATCCGATGCACACTTGAAATCCAGGTGCATTGTGGGATACATTAAGGGCCCTTACTCTCGTTCACTTAACATTCAGACACTACTTAAAATGGCCCTATGATTAAGGGCCCAATAAAGGGGTTAGGGAGTGGTTTCGGGCACACCCTATGTTGAAGAAAGCTCGAGCTGGAGAGTTGTTGAGTTGTGCAGTTTCATCCTGGTCTCGCCAGCTTCTGATGCTCTGAGAGAGCCGTCATCACAGCTTCCTCCTCCCAGGGAAAACATGAAACCTTCAGCCACAGGCTTCACCTGCACATCATCCTGGACATCAAGACTGTCAACAAACAAATCTATGCTTGACGTGATGAGGACCAGAAGCACATGCTGCTGCATTCTTCCTTTTACTGTCCACCTGCAGACCAACAACTAGACAGAGGAAATGCTGAATAGATGAAACTGAACAGATAAATAACATGAAACATGAAACCATCCTGTATGTGTATTTACCATAGAAACCTCCATAGACAAGGAGTTGGAAGGAGTGTCCTCGGTGTCCTCGGTCAGTCTGACGTCTCCCCCTGTCTGTGTGATGGAGGAGACGAGGACCAGTGATAGAGTCTGTGACTGAGGACAGACAGCGCTGTCCCCGGCCTCGTGTCCGGCAGGCGACTGGACCGTCCAATCAGCAGCCTGAGCAGCCGGCGGGTTTGTCACTCTGCAGGTTGAGGAGATGAAGCTGAGGACATGACAACACTCTCTCATGACTGCCCCTCCTCCTCCTCTTTCTCTCACTCCTCCTCCTCCTCCTCCTCCTCTTCCTCCCCTGGTTTAATTCCACTGATCACGTGGTCTCACTGCATCTTCAACACTCATGCACCAGCAGACAGACAGCCAGACAGACAGACAGGGAGAAAGGGAGACAGACAGACAGACAGACAGAGAAGCAGACAGACAGACTGACAGACTGACAGACAGACAGACAGACAGGGAGACAGGGAGACAGGGAGACAGACAGACAGACAGGGAGAAAGGGAGACAGACAGACAGACAGACAGTCAGAGAAGCAGACAGACAGACTGACAGACAGACAGACAGACAGACAGACAGACAGGGAGAAAGGGAGACAGACAGACAGACAGACAGACAGACAGACAGACAGGGAGAAAGGGAGACAGGGAGACAGGGAGACAGACAGACAGGCAGACAGGGAGAAAGAGACAGACAGACAGACAGACAGACAGATAGTCAGAGAAGCAGACATACAGACAGACAGACAGACAGGCAGACAGAGAGACAGTCAGAGAAGCAGACAGGCAGTGTATATCTGTCCAGTGACAATGTGCCATACTGGTACCAGACCTCCCAGTCTGACAGGACTAACTGGAGCCTCTGACATGGTGTGAAGACTTTATTAAAATCACCACTGACATTACACTGCCTCCGTCAGTCTCCGTCAGCCTTTGATTAATTCATGTTTAATTAATTAATTAATTAATTATTCCCTCAAAGCCTGAGTTTGTCTTTTTAGTAAGGACTCTGGATCCACAGAGACAGATTATAACACTATCTATAGTCCTGATGTGCTATGTAGAAGCACCTGTCATCTGCCTGTCTGTCTGTCTGTCTGTCTGTCTGTCTGTCTGTCTGTCTGTCTGTCTGTCTGCCTGACTGTCTAACTGTCTATCTGTCTGCCTGACTGTCTAACTGTCTGTCTGCCTCTGTCTGTCTCTCTATCTCTCTGTCTCTCTGTCTCTCTGTCTCTCTGCCTCTCTGCCCCTCTGTCTGTCTCTCTGCCTCTGTCTGTCTCTCTGTCTCTCTGTCTGTCTGTCTCTCTGTCTCTCTGTCTCTCTGCCTCTCTGCCTCTCTGTCTGTCTCTCTGCCTCTCTGTCTGTCTCTCTGCCTCCCTGTCTGTCTCTCTGTCTCTCTGCCTCTGTCTGTCTCCCTGCCTCTCTGTCTGTCTGTCTCTCTGTCTCTCTGCCTCTCTGTCTGTCTCTCTGCCTGTCTGTCTCTCTGCCTCTGTCTGTCTGTCTGTCTCTCTGTCTGTCTCTCTGTCTCTGCCTGTCTGTCTGTCTGTCTCTCTGTCTCTCTGCCTCTCTGTCTGCCTCTCTGCCTGTCTGTCTCTCTGTCTCTCTGCCTGTCTGTCTCTCTGTGTCTGCAGTAATGCAAACATTGAGTGAATGTTGAAGACACCAGAGAGGAGTGGGAGCTGTGAGACGTGTGACTGCCTGGTAGCTAGGCAACCCCAGAGAGCTGCTCTGGAAGACCTTGAGATGTCTCCCATAATATCGCAGGCGAGTGTTACTGTATGGGACTCGGGCTTCTGTCTTTGTCTTTCTCTCTTCCTTTTATTTTTTTAAAATGTCAGAACGAGTTGATGGGATGAATCAGAATTTTAGGGAGTCAATGAATTTTGGATCGGCCTCCTAAATGGGCCACCGAGGAGCCTCCACTGTCAGCAGAGGAAAATTATGCTCTTCTTCAAGCTCTGAAAAGAAAAGGTTCCATTTCGTCATGGGTCGATGAATATTCACAGTGGTTTTAAAACCAAATGGGTGAAAACACATTTTTACATTCTGGGTGCTGCAGATATAGAGGAGCAGCCAGTGTGTGTGTGTGTGTGTGTGTGTGTGCATGTAGATAAACTGGTCAATATAACAGATGAATGGATAAATGGCTTTAGTCCAGACAAGCATATAGCAGAACAATGACAGCTGCTAAAAACCTCGTAAGCTGCATTTTCATGAATAAAACTAAAAATGATATTTCTCAAAATCCAATAAAGTAAAATGTCTTCTTGCAGGCGTGTCCATTGCAGGTTGTGCTGTATGTCTGTTGTGATGTGGCTCCATCACGCCTCCTGAGAGAACACTGAAACCTTTCATCAGATGTGACATTTGACAGTTTTGGAGCTGTTTCCATCACCAGCTTTAATTGAGAGATTCAGGTTTTACACATTTCTAGTTGTATTGGAAACACAGCTACAGGCTCAGTTTGGTCTGGTTTGTCCATTCAGGGCTCCGGTAAATAAATGATTACACAAGCAACCAGACAGTTTAAGAGCTGCTCCTGTTAAATGTTGAGGATTTCATCACTCTAAGTATATTCCATCTTACTGTCCATAGATCTATATGAATTTCAGACCTTTGATCTTTTCTAAAAATATCTCTGCTCTTTCTGCTTGAAAACCTGTTGAGGTGTGTGTGTGTGTGTGTGTGTGTGTGTGTGTGTGTGTGTGTGTGTGTGTGTGTGTGTGTGTCCCCTCTGTTCCATTATTCAGGGCTGTTTCCTCCTGTACAACATGCCATGTGGAGCCCGGAGCTCCGCTGACTGTGGGACTCAGTGGCAGCCACATAAAAGCAGAGCAAAGTGATTCACCTGAAGCCAGAGGAGCCCTCGGCTTTTAGGGGTCGCTCTCCCACATCAACGAGTAGGTTCAAAGAGAGAGAGACAGAGAGAGGGAGAGGGAGAGAGAGGGAGAGAGAGGCAGAGAGAGAGACAGATGAAGTAAATGGAGGAAATGAGGAGCGGGTGTTGGGGGAGGAGAGACAGAAGATGGAAAGCAGTGACAGGAAATGGAGCCAGAATGGAGCAGGGAGAGTGCAGCGGATGCTGGGGGGTGAGGGGTGAGGGTGAGGGGGTGAGGGTGAGGGGGTGAGAGCAGAGCGGCGTGGGCACTCAAGTAGCATATTTTTCCAACAGGATGGCAGGAGAGCGGCTGAGTGGCCCTGCTATCAGGCCTGTTTGTGTTGCCGAGCGGTTTCTCCTCAGAGAGGGAGGAAGATCCTCTCATCACTGAAACAAAATGTTAATCAGGACCAGCAGAGTGAAGCTCCTCACACCTGCTCGCATCGCCCCACAACCCCACTGACGACACCCCACCTCGCTCCCAGTCCCTCCACGCTGAGGCTGAGTCGCTGGAGCTGGGTCTCCATCTCCTCTAGAAATACAAAAAGCCTCAATCTGTCAATCAAACCTGGAGGTGAAGCAGCTCCAGGTGAACCTTTCAGATATGACACTTTGTTCACATCTCCAGGTCGCGTGACCTGACGTAGGGGTCACATGACCGGTTCCCTTCAGACCAGATGGACAGAGGAGGAGACTCAACTGTTTCTACATCTGATTCAAAGATCCCCTCAAAGACCCCCTGTCCTCAGACCCAGGAAAAACCCTGACAGGGAGAACAAGGAGAAACCTCAGAGAGACAGGGGAGGAGATCCTCCCCCAGGAGGACAGGAGGACAGAAGAAGACAGTAAAGACAGATGTCCACATGTTTGTCCTGTCAATCAAGAGATCAGAATAGAGACTGTGGAGTTGCACCTCGCCCTGCCACGTGTCCAGCACAGTCATCACCCAACATTATTTATAACAGAGGAGCATCGATAGATCAGGTTTAAGAGCTGAGAGCAGAGTCTGCTGACAACACCAGAATGGATGGAAGCAGCACATTTATTCTTCACAGGCAGACAGATCGTGTATGATGCTGTCAATCAATCTGTTTCACTGTTGTCGGAAATATCTTTAAGTGTTTTATTGTCAGGAGTCTCATCTTCACTGTGTGTGTGTGTGTGTGTGTGTGTGTTCCCCTCCATTCAGATCTGAGAGCAGCTCCTGACTGATACTCTGCACTGTGTCTTAATTATCAGCCATTCAGCGGAGCTTGCTGCAGAGCACAATACGCTATTGATCATAATAGTTAGCTGCAGCACAATCCGCTGGAGGTTCCCTGATGGAGACGGATGGATCCAGCAGCACAAACAATGCAGCGCGTTCATTTAGGTGTGGAATGAGGCAGGCGCTCAAAGCGTCCGGGTCACAGGGTTAAAGAAGGGACTCAGCCTGTGATGAATGAACACAAACCTTCAGCTGACACCATGTTTCTGCTGCCAGAGAACCACTGCTGTCTCAATGCAGCGTGAATATTCAGAGTGTGATACGCTCATTTGTTCATGAAAATGAACAAACTCAGCTTTGGTTGTTTGTATCAAAGCTTGAACAAATCCTCTGGGACTCAGAGACAGACCGTCTGCTTAAGATATAACAAACAGTTTTCACTAATTACAGAATTTCTCAACAATCCAGATTAGCCACAATGATGCAATGAACTTGCAAGAGAACCTAATTAAAGAGAATCCAACAGCAGTCGTCCCCATGAATCATCCTGTGACTGATTTAACATCTTGAAATATGTCAGCACGTCTCCGGAGACGAGACTGATGCAGGTGCAAACATCTGAAAATGAAATGAAAAAAAGAGCCGTGTAGTTAGAAAGAGTGATGCAGCTGAGACGTGAGAGCACACACACAGCTAAACGGTCAGGTGATTACGTTTCATTGAAAGCACTATTTTGATGGAGAAAGTACGAATGTCCGACCTGTGTGTTACGATGCAAACTACATCTTATTTCTGCCGAACACACATGCTCTCCAGGGCAACGAGTCGTAATGAGGAAACTCTTTCAGCTGACGAGACCGTGTCCATCGCTCTGTCATAATGTTTTATTCAGAGATTTTCTTTCCTTTCTTCGTCTGGTCATTCCATAACGAGCTCGCGATCACGTATGGCGAGTGTGCGTACGTGCCCAGCCTGTCGCAGGGTGGAGGCAGGCGGCGCTGGCGTTTAATAATGCATGTGTTTCAGGGTGAATTCTGATGGAGCTGTCGTCATCCTCCAGTAAACAGAGGAGCCCGGACGGAGCGGCCAGGCAAACATGCATGGAAATAAAATCCATCAGCTGAGCTCCAGACACGCAAACAAACCGAGAACTGCCATCCTGATGTCACAGCCAATTACACGCCTGCAACATCAAGAGCCCAGCATCACTTCATTCAGCTGTTTGGAGACGTTATGAAAGCTCTGCTCCTGCTTTACTGCAAACACAGCTATGTTTCTAGATGTTTCTCCATGGTGATACAGTCCAGCTGATGCTGTAGTGTCTCCATTAGGTCCAGGTAGAGTGTGTTCCTGCTCCATCCCATAATAACCCTGGTACCATGTGGTCCTGCTCCATCCCATAATAACCCTGGTACCATGTGGTCCTGCTCCATCCCATAATAACCCTGGTATCATGTGGTCCTGCTCCATCCCATAATAACCCTGGTACCATGTGGTCCTGGTCCTCCACTCTGAGGAAGATGGACGTCCAGAACATAGTTTTCTTAGATCTTTGAATCAGATGTAGAAACAGTTGAGTCTCCTCCTCTGTCCATCTGGTCTGAAGGGAACTGGTCATGTGACCCCTACGTCAGGTCACGTGACCTGGAGATGTGAACAAAGTGTTTCCATCACACTTTGAGATCAGCTTCTAGATGGACACGTCTGGAGGACCAGTTGAAATGAGTGACGTTCACTGTTCAGTTTTCAGTACTTTGAGAGTTTCTCTTTGAGATATTTAGACTCTTCGGAGGTGATGGAAACCCACCTCGTCAGTGTTGTCAGTGCAGTGAAACCAGACAAACATATCCAGTTCTTCTCTGACGTGCAGGTGATGTGACATGATGCTGAGGAGCAGCTCCTAGCCTCTCTCTCACCTCACACGACCTGTGAGTCTAAAACAGGCAAACAGGAAGGAACGAGAGGAAAGATCTGCAAATAAAAAGAAGGAAACGCAGGAATACTGAGCGTCTGAGGGAGGAGAGCTGACGCTGCTCCGGGTGACTCCTGCAGAGCAGAGACAGAGATCATCAGCAGGAGCATCACAGCTGCTCCACAGGGGCTCCACCGTGTGCTGTGTTTTCAGGTGAACTTTAGCCTGGTTCATATTATGATCTGGTCCTCGTCTTCCTCATGTTCGATCTGGTTCCTTCAAAGATGAAACAGTGAACATCAAACCAACGATCATGCAACAGGAAGAACAGCTCTCTTCTGTGTTTCTGTTGTTTGTCCATCCTGAGATGTTTGATAATCAGCCTGTGCTGCTGGTGCCCTGGTGCTGGGAGGAATAAAGGAAAGTTCTCTTCTATTCTTCTCTTGTTTCGCTTCCTACGACTCCTCTTTGAAGGGAGTTCCTGGAGGTGGCTGCAGTAATGTTTCCGCTGCGGTGAAATAATCATAATAATGTACAGAGCATTAGTTATTTTCTTCTGCCTGAGTGAGAGCGATTACCCTTCATGTTCCATCTCCGTCCATTCACACCGAGCTGCTGAAGCTCCAGGAGCTTCTAATGAGCCTCATCCACTTCCTGTTTCCTTCTCTGTGACGTCATCCAGCCGCTGTTTTTATTTTTTGTTTATATATATATATATATATTTCTTCTTTTTTTTTAAATTAATTAATTAATTTATTTATTTATTCTTATTTTAATTTTATTAATATTTCATTTTTTAATTCTTAATTTTCTGTTTATTCTTATTTTACTTTTTAATTTTTCATTTTATTTTTATTATTTTTATTTTCCCTCCCGACTTCCATCAACACTGAGCTGGATCCAGGACCACCTCTACCAGGCTCATCTCACTGCGGTTCCTCCTGCCTGCTGCTACTATGGACTGATTCAATTCAATTCATTGATTTATATCCTGAACTGTTAGCCATCAATAATGTTTTGTTTGTGCCCGCCTGTCCGTCCTGGGTGAGGATCCCCTCCTCTGTCTCTCACCCTGAGGTTTCTCCCCTTTTTTCCCTCTCAGGGTTTTTCTTGGGAGTTGTTCCTCAGCCTTTGCGAGGGTCTAAGGACAGGGGGTTTTTTCACTATGTACACATTGTTGCTCTGCTTGTAAAGTGCTCTGAGATAACAGCTGTTATGATATGGCACTTAAAACAAATAAAAGTTGAAGTTGAAGTTGTTGCACTGCACGCGCTCACTGAGAGGAATCCGCTCTGTTTCCTGTCTCCTCTTCCTCTGAATCAAAGTGTGTTGTTTTCTAACCAAACCATCATCTGCGCTTTGATTCTTAGTCCAAAGACGAGCTGCTTAATCACACACACACACACACACACACACACACACACACACACACACACACACACACACACACACACACACACACACACACACACACACACACACACACACACACAAACACTGTCACGTATGGTTTCCATCAGCAGACAGAGCTCAGGATCGCGTGGTGATGATCCTCCACCACAGATTTTATTCACATCTAAATTGTTTTTTCCGCGAGCTCATTAGCTGAATATTGGGAAGCGTCACTGGCGTCTTCTCTCCCTCACTCCACAATTAGGACACAAACTTATTCATTTGTTTTGGATGATCATTCATTCATTCTTTCATCTCCTCTGAAATTGCAGCAATTGGTGATAAATGTATGTAATTTAGGCCTCTAAACGGTAATTCCTCCACCCCAACCTCAGCTAATTAACTCTGTGATTTTAATATGGACAGTAATTACAAGGAGGCAACGTCGCGTTTAATACTTAACAACTAATTAGTGATGTGGGGAGAAATACTGGAGCAGTCTGAGCAGCTTCTTCATCTCTCAGAGCCAGAGAACCTGTCCCCAGGTCACCCATCGGCTCGTCCACAGAGACACATTCATCCTTCTTTATCATATGCACTCTACGGGCCTGATTGACTAGGATCCCAGGTAAGGGGCGCTAAACTGTGCAAACAGCAGTATGCAAAAGAAAACTGCTACGCAGTCATTGCTCTGTGTTGATTTATTTACTGCTACTTGAAATAAACTGAGACGAGTGGATGTGAGAGCTGCTTCTGACCCTGCAGAGGTCAATGAGGTGTAAACATCTAGAAACGCCTTGCTCTTTCTCAGCCTGGTAACACAGCAGACCAGGAACCTCCTGGAATCAAAGGGAAAGACGACTGGAGATGGTTTCTACAGGTGATCAACTCCAGGTCTTCATTTCCAGCTGGCAACACTGAAGAACCCCTGAAGAAACACCAGTCCAGTAACTGGTAGACAGGAGACGCTGGAGAGTGGGAGGACAGGCCAGCAAAGCTGCTGAAGTTTGTCAGTAAACTACATTCTAGCACATTCTAGCTCTGTGGCTGCTCTGGTGGGAGATCGTAGCAGAACTACTGAGCCAGTGATACATAATCAGCAACTGTTTCTTTTCTGAACCTTTGACCTTTTGGTATTTTTCACAGCAATCTGAACAAATGAAGCCTTTTCTTTGCATGTCCATCATAACACGCAAAGAGATGCTGGTTCAGCCTCAGGGAGCTGCTCCGCTGGCCAGGCACGTCCCGGCTTTGGAGAAACCCTGGAGCGCCTGGAGACCGGCCGGACTGAAGCGTGGATTCATCCCGAGCTGGTCAACCTCCGACTGACCACGTTCAGAATGAAATCAAAAAGTAGTTTGTTCCCATCTTAACACATCAGAGTCAGAGGTTTGGGATGCTCCATGTGTCACTCTGCTTCGTCTGCTTTGTACGTCTCGTTGAGTCGTGAACTCTCACAGTTCTGCTGTGTCCGTCCTGTCGGCCCGTCCATGTTTCTACGTTTCACTGGACTTATTTTGTCAAGTGTCTTCACCTCCACTTCTCAGAAAACACCTGTTCATCCTCTCACCTGGGCCTCATGCCTTCATCAGCTCATGATGATCTCTCTGCTTCGTTTTATCATTGAGAACAATGTGACATGATTGTGTCTGCCAGGCTTTCTCATCGATTCAGTGCCAGCTGAATGAAATAACACGAGGTTGTCCACGCTTGTAGATTCATCGTGGACGACCCTGCGGCCGGCCTTCTTCATCTCTCTTTTGTGTTGTTTTATGAGGTAGTTTTTAACTATTTATTCTATTGATTCTATATCTGACCCATTTGGATTTTGAAGGAAATCAAGGAATGAACTTGTTTTGTTTATTTCTTGTTATGAAAATGTTGTTTTCCCTCACACTGAGCAGCTTCCCTCAGACTCACGGTTCCCAGGGACAAATTATATAAGAATCTTTCTTCTAGTTTATTGTAACTTCCTCCTATGTTCTGGTGGGTCCAGGAAACAGCCTCAGGCAGGAATAACAGGTATTTATACACCGGCCAGACACGTAAAGCGACGGGGTGAGCAGGAAGTGACTCTGTCCCAGAGCTTCTGAGGTTCAGCTCAACGTGGGTCCATCAGCTTCATCTTCATGCTTATCTTCATCTTCATCTTCATCCTTGCTCCTCTCCAGTGAGTTTGCTCTCCCACGCTGCTCAACACAGTCCAGCAGCTGCAGAGCTCCGTGCTCCCTGAGGTGAACGTTACAGTCGGACTGATGACGGTGTTCGGCTGCTCACTGCTTCTGCCTTCAGCTGAGAGATTCTCCTTTGGCAGCTGCAACCGAAAACACGTTTCCTTCTCAGCTTAATCTGCATCACACATTGAGTTCCTGCTGTTCTCCTGTTCACAAAGAAGCTATGAGTGCCGGTTCACATTAGAGAGTCTGAGGAGACTGAGGAGGAACCTGAGGAGGAACCAGAGACTGAGGAGGAACCTGAGGAGGAACCAGAGACTGATGAGGAACCAGAGACTGAGGAGGAACCAGAGGAGGAACCAGAGACTGAGGAGGAACCTGAGGAGGAACCAGAGACTGAGGAGGAACCAGAGACTGAGGAGGAACCTGAGGAGGAACCGGAAGCTAAGGAGGAACCAGAGGAGGAACCAGAGAGTGAGGAGGAACCAGAGGAAGAACCAGAGACTAATTAGGAACCAGAGGCTGAGGAGGAACCAGAGGAGGAACCAGAGACTGAGGAGGAACCAGAGGAGGAACCAGAGGCAGAGGAAGAACCTGAGGAGGAACCAGAGACTGAGGAGGAACCAGAGACTGAGGAGGAACCAGAGGAGGAACCAGAGGAGGAACCAGAGGAGGAACCAGAGGAGGAACCAGAGGCTGAGGAAGAACCTGAGGAGGAACCAGAGACTGAGGAGGAACCTGAGGAGGAACCAGAGACTGAGGAGGAACCTGAGGAGGAACCAGAGGCTGAGGAGGAACCAGAGATTGAGGAGGAACCAGAGGCTGAGGAGGAACCAGAGGCTGAGGAGGAACCTGAGGAGGAACCGGAAGCTGAGGAGGAACCAGAGGAGGAACCAGAGAGTGAGGAGGAACCAGAGGAGGAACCAGAGGCTGAGGACGAACCTGAGGAGATCGTCGAGTCATCTGAAGCTCAGGAGCATCAGCAAAGAGACAAAGAGACGAGTTTAATCTGGATAAACACCTTGTTGAGATGCAGCCAGAGTCACAGCAGCCTCCAGCCCCTGGCACAGCCCCCACCACACACACACACACACACACACACACACACACACACACTGGATTGCTTCCACAGATTCACTAGATTTTATTTTGATCCTGGTGCTGAAGTGGGACATCGAGACTAACATGAATAATGTTTGAATGACTGCAACACAGACACACGCACACACACACATACACACACACACACACACACACACACACACACACACACACACACACACGTGTAGATCAAGGTCTGAATGAGGGGCTGCTGCCCTGACTCAGCTCCTCACTAAGTGATTAACCCTTTATTAAGAGGGAAAATCCACACAGGAATTTTGTTGAAAAACTAAAGATGCTTTGTCACATTTTGTCCTCAACACGGTTCCTAAATCACTGATGATACCACACTATCAGCTGATTAGGTTAGGGTTAGGTTAGGGTTAGGGTTAGCCTGGTAGCCGTGGTGTTCCCAGTGTTCCCAGCAGACTTCTCTGGAAGGACACGCTTCAGGGGCTCTTTTGGAGACACTTTTGAAGCTTATAAATAGAGAATTTGATATTCAAAGGATGAATTTTTCCAGTGGAGCATCCTTTCAACTATTAAATAGGCTTTAGGAGAACTGAAAAGAAAAATAAAAGAGAAAAGTCTTGTAATGTTGTCATGTAAAGCAGATGAAGGACAGGTGGTTCAGACAGGAATGTTTAATGTGTGAGGAGCTGAGAGGAGCGTTCTCTCCTGCAGAACATCAACCTCTGGAAGCTTCCTGCTGGAACGGCGTGAAGATGGAGGACGGTGAGGTGATTGATTGTAGCAGCCACTCCACCTCCTGCTGATCCTGGATCTGTTAAAGAACTCACTGTTATTTATTGGACATGGCCTGTGATGCTTCTCATGTCATTGGAATATCTTTCCAGAGGAGCGTTCCCGGCCCGAAGGCGAGTGTTTACATTAGGAATAAAAATGAAAGTGCCCGAGTCATTTAGTGTGTGCATCTGAAACATGAAGACACCTGGGCCGCGTCTGGAGAAGCTGTGGAAGAAACGCTGGCCTCAGCAGATTTCACATCCTGGATAAGACGGATGATGGATGAGGCCGCTCCGCTCACACATCCATCCCTTCAAACGCTCCAACCTCTGCTGTGAGCTGGGTGTGTGGAGGGAACCATCAGAGGGAACTGGAAGTACTGGGCAGGAGCCTCAGGCACCGCTACCACACAGTGGGAGCAGTGGTCATGGTGGTAGTAGTGGTAGTAGATGGTAGTAGTACTGTGATTACTGTGGCCCCACTAACAACCACTGTGTCTCCTGGGGGCGTTTCCATTACATTATCCCCGATGTTACTGCTCCAACCAAGTGATGAACATAAAGTTGTTTTATATGTTTAATATTTGCTGGTAATGAATGAGCACAGCCAACTTCTAGCTTAGCCTCTTGTACAACACTCTTACTGACATACAAACGTTGAACATTCCTGAGATGAATGGTTAAATGATGCAGTCAGGTTCTGTCACTGAACAATAGGAAATTAAAGGAATTCACACTTTCCTCCAGCTGCGTGTCTGGGAGTGTTCCCTGTCACTGTCACTACAGTCGACACATTTACAGGGCGAGAAAAAAAAGGCTCATTATGAAAACGTTCGGAGGGTGAAGTGTTGAGCTGAGAGATTTAATCAGATCTGAGAACGTTCGCTGACGTGTTCAGAGAGCCAGTCGTACTGTGAACTAAAGTGAATGAGGAATAATTGACTTTTTCATGAACTATCTTCGAGTGTTTCCAATGAAGCGAGTTGAAGGTGGAACTTGTGGAGCAGCAGCTGCTGCTTTACCACGACAGCTGCATCCACGTTGGAGAGCGGACCAGCTGGACCAGGGCGCTCCGGAGTACCAGGGGCATCACGCAGCACGGTTAGAGGACGTGATGAAGAACTGACCCTGGTGTTCTGGAGAAGAAGAGGAGGACGACCTGACGACCTGGAGGCAGGTTAGATAAGATTAAAGAGAAGATTTCACTTGATTTAAAAGAAACAAATACAACATCAGCTTCATGGTGAAGAAACGAATCCGTCTGAAGTTTCCTGATGTCACTCCAGCTCTTGAGTAAAATCTCTGAGAATAAACCGATGAGATTACAGGGCCGCACAGGCTCTGTGATATTATTAGATATTATTAATGATATGAAAACAACCGGAGCCCAATGTCAGAACGATCCACAAATGAGAGCTGAAAAGGTGAAAATGCCTCAACCTGTAATCCTGACATTCATACGTATGAAAATAAACCAAAGGTGACAAGACAATAGTTTCTGATTGTTTCGCCAGGGCCGCAGATGTTTCAATGAAAAAAGAAAAGACAAGAAAAAAAAATACGATAAACAGCTTTAAATTGCATTCTATGTTATTACTGAATTCTCACCATATAATTATTCATCTGAATGCGACTCAAGTCAAGCATATAGCAGGTCGATAATAGCACAAACTCTATTCTGAATGTGTGTGACTGTGCCAGTTTGGTTCCTCAGGGACTGGAAGGCTTCAGGAAGATGCAGCAGGTGCAGACGTGAACCTCCATCCTCTCACTGGAGCTCAGGAACACACAGCTCTGTCATGATGCTGTGATCATATGTGGAGTTATGTTGTTGTGTTCTCGGGAAAAGGCTCTTCCTTGAAGACCATTTGAGGACATTCCTGAGAGGAACTTACAGGAACTATTGTGTACAAGGTCCAAGAACCTTCTGGAAGCATGGTTGGGTTATTAATGACAAGATATCTGCTCATCATGCAGGAAAACAAGCAGAGTGTGAAGAAGGAACTGACACAGCATCACATCACATCTCTAAATGTCTCTAACACAGCTCCTCTCCTGAGCTGCTCCTCCACACGTGTCCATCTAGAAGCTGATCTCAAAGTGTGATGGAAACACTTTGTTCACATCTCCAGGTCACGTGACCTGACGTAGGGGTCACATGACCAGTTCCCTTCAGATGGACAGAGGAGGAGACTCAACTGTTTCTACATCTGATTCAATTTTCTTTCTTCTCATAAGCAAAACACTGTAATAATGATCACAGCTCTAGTGAATATGACACTTTGTGCTGATTACAATGAAGTTTCTTAACTTCTGTTTCTTTCACCAGCAGCTGCTAGAGAAACACCCGGATCTTTAGGGGAACATGGAGGGAGAGACCAGGAGTCCCAGTCAGGAACACACAGCTGCTGGTTTCCAGTCTGAGAGCTGAATGGTTTGGAGGCGGAGCCTCTGGACGTGACAGCGGCCCTCCGCTCACTCCGCTCCCTGTTGGGTCTGCAGGTCCTCCAGGTTCTTCACTTCCCTCCCACAGTCCAGAAACCTGCAGCACTTTACTGAGTAGAAACTCTAAATAAAAGAGGGAGAACGTGAGCCTTGATCGCATGATTCTTTCTCTTTCGCTTTTTCAAGAACAGCCCGGACACACTGATGCACAAAATCAGAGATAGAAGGTGCCTAAAACACTCTATAATTGAGTCAAAATGTTATAAAATATGAGAAATAAATAACTTCTGATGTCCTCAGAAGTTATTCTGATGCCCTCCAGCTCTCCATCATCCATCACAGTGTCTCAGTCATGAGTGAAACTCCAGATCTGACTTTTCACACAGCTTCTGTCTCATTCCTTGGGTTTGTCGCTTAGTTGTAATATTTTGATCAGAGATTTGTGCCACCTGAACACCCAGCTCCACTAACTAAAAACTAAAACAGGAAAGTAGTTATTTTCAGCTTCACAATGACTTTTTTTCCTTGATTGACTTTGTTCTGTAATCAGCTTCAGAACCTCGATAAGGTTTTATCTGAACAGATCCAGCGCTTCTCTCACTCACACACAAATCTAGTCAGCGATCTCTCTTCAATCTCTGCAAAGCATCGATCGTCTTCATGCATCACGCAAACGGGACAAAAACAGTGTAATTGGAAAACTTGTCCTAATGTGATGCAGAGTGAGCGAGGACGTTTACACAGGAACTGAAGGAAGTGTAAAGTCTCACTATGTTCTGCTTCAAAGCAACAAGCGAGGTGGTATCCAGTTCCACACTGTGACATGTGAGTAGGAGGTGCAGCTCCTGGAGGTGCAGCTCCTGGAGGTGCAGCTCCTGGAGGCGCAGCTCCTGGAGGAGCTGCAGCTGGAGGAGCGACAGAGCTCTGTCTCCCCCTCCGCCTCCACCTGATGCATATTTCATCCCGCTCACCTTTGAGTCGTTACTGAGACTCCAAATGTCACAGATTTCTATCGTCCAAATCCCCCAAAGCATTCCTATGGACATTATAGGAGCGAGAGGAAAAATCACAGCCCACTTTAGAGCCACAGCCACCACACACCACACAGCCGTGGGTGCACTGCACGGCATTTATGATCTATATCACAATTAGAAATCAAAGGTCTCCATCGGTGAAAAATGTCAGGGAGGGGGTTGGAGAGGTGAACGCAGAGCAAAGCAACACGCTGACCTCATGCTCTCTGTCAGGGACCAGGCACGAGACGCAGTATGACAACGTTTGAAATAAGGATTTATTTACTAGAAAAAAAGGATGCATCCGGATCACAAACTAGTTACACTAAACAGACAAACTCTAGAGCTGGAAAAAAGGCAAAACAACAGAACAACACAGAGCTAAATCACTAAACTTAACAGCAGTGAACTCAAAAGAGCCTGCTAAATCACACACTGGGGGAACACATGCCATCCAGCAGGGCCCCGCCATCCAGCAGGGCCCCACGATCCAGCAGGGCCCCACGATCCAGCAGGGCCCCGCGATCCAGCAGGGGCCCAGCGATCCAGCAGGGGCCCCGCGATCCAGCAGGGGCCCCGCGATCCAGCAGGGGCCCCGCCATCCATCAGGGGCCCTACGATCCAGCAGGGCCCCGCGATCCAGCAGGGCCCCGCGATCCAGCAGGGCCCCGCGATCCAGCAGGGGCCCAGCGATCCAGCAGGGCCCCGTCATCCAGCAGGGGCCCCGTTCTGCACGACAGATGTGCAGCCATGAGCCGCGCTACTAGATCAGCTGTCAGCGCGAGGCAGGAGGAGAGAGAGACGCTCGCACCGTCACTGCAATGATTGACAGCTGTCCGTCCAACCGATCGCTGGTCAGACGCTGTCGGGGGGACAACGGTCAACTCAAGGAAACGACAAAGGTAAATAAATAACAGTCAAAGAGTGAAACTAATTCTAAACAATATCAATCAGAAACAAATCTACTTTTTCCCAGCTGTGGGCCCCTGTGCTGGCCTGGAGCACACTGCTCTCCACCACAGAAACTTTCAGAACTCCAGCAACTGAAGAACTATGTGAACCTAGCTGTAACTTCAACGTGAAACACTAAATGAAGATTAGAGTGTCGACACTAAGGAAATGTGTAGCGTGTTAAATTGTTTGTCGAGTGTGTGTGTGTGTGTGTGTGTGTGTGTGTGTGTGTGTGTGGTGTGTAACGTGTATGCAGGATGACCGTGTCAGAGCCTAAACCAAGTGATGTGCAGTGATGGGGTGTTGAATAACTACTATAGATGTACAAACACTGAGACAGAAATGATTTAATGGAGGTGTAGGTAGAGTAGGGATGGCTTGCCACGTGCCACATTTTCAAAGAAAAATACACTTAATGCCACTCTGATGCCAGTGTGATGACCCAAAATACATTAAAATCAAAACATTTGTAATTTCGTGTTGGAGGTGCTACAAGATTTTGTCCACTGAGGCTGGTTCAGGTCAAATGTCCATGAAGACGGACTGCAGTCTCATCTCTCCTGCCACGCCTGGCCACTAGTTGGCACTGTGATTTTGTGCTCATCAATAAGATGACCTGCATGGGAGCAGACAGGACAGACGGTCTGATCAAAATGTTTCCATGGAGACGGAGACAGGAGACGACTCCCTAGTCTGGATCTCATTTACGTCCTGTTTCCTCCTCTCAGACCTGTTTGTGTGTGTGTATGTGTGTCATGCTTTAACATCCGTAGCAGCACCTGCCCTGCTGCCTGCTAACAGGGACAGGGACAGGGACAGGGACAGACACAGGGACAGACACAGGGACAGGGACAGGGACAGGGAGGATGTTTTAAAACCCCTCCTGACTGTATGACAGCAGTGTTAGCGTGTTACAACGCTGTGAAAGAGAAAAATCCTTCAGGGGATTAACTTCAAGCAATTGTCCGTTTTATCCCCCAGTGCTGATCTATAAATATGTCGCAGACACCAAAATACCAGCATTACATGGGAGGCTGACGTTTGTCTTTGTGTAAAGTGCTCAGACGGGACAATTAAAAGCTGCATGTGGAGGCCTGACGAGGCTACGCCTGTCAAAGCAGCTCCGGATCATTGTGAGAGGAGGTTCTCAGAGGAGCATCCAGAGTTGGACCTGTGGTTACATTAGGAAGGTTTTGAGTTTGCTCGTTATCTCCAGCCTGTAATCTGTAGGTGCACATGATCGGCTGTTAGCTCTGTTAGCTCTGTTAGCTGTTAGCTCTGTTAGTTCCGTTAGCTGTTAGCTCTGTTAGCTGTTAGTTCTGTTGGTTCCATTAGCTCTGTTAGCTGTTAGCTCTGTTAGCTGTTAGCTCTGTTAGTTCCATTAGCTGTTAGCTCTGTTAGCTGTTAGCTCTGTCAGCTTCGTTAGCTGTTAGCTGCTGGTTGTTTCACAGTGGGTTTCGTGACCGTCTGACTGCTGTTTTAGTTTGAGGCTGAAGCTGTGATACTTTTGTGATTCGGTGATCTTCTGTTAGTTTCCCTCTTCACCTGAGAGACATGTCATGTCTGCCACATGTGTACGAACCCTTCCAACCTTACAGCCCGCATGTTTGTGCCTTTGTGAGGTGTGTTTGGAGTGGTTTCTCCTCAGGTCTCTCTGAGTCTCCTCCAGGCCCAACCATGGCTCGTCCAAGGTCAGAAGGTCCCGACGGCAGGGCCTTGACGAGCACAGAGAGCTGTCAATCAAATCTGAAAATCAATCGTGAAGCTGACAGGAGAGTGATGTGATGGAGGCAGAGAAAAGAGCAGGCGGTCTCTTCTGTCAGAGCGCGGGGAGCAGAACGTCTCAGTGAAGACAGCAGAGAAGATCCTGGAGCAGGCTCGTCCCACCGCAGGCGTGAGAAGCTGCAGAGAACGAGACTGAGACGTCTCCTCCCTCCCAGCTGCTACAGTCACCTCAAAGTGTGGTGGGAGGTTTTTAGGCTTATCAACAATGACTGTGTTTACATGACATTTACAAGCGGGAGTTGATTTATTTTGTTAATTTACTCATTTATTTACTCATTTAGTGCAGCATGTCTAGATCTGGATTGCTACATATCCATTTATTTCTAAACTTATGTTCATTACAAGTAGGACTTTTTCCCATTTTTTGTTATAGTTTGGTTTAAGTGTCTGATTATTATATATAATATTATTATAATACATTATTATAATATTACTGTAATAATAATACTTATTATTAGTAGTAGTGGCAGTGGTTTTATTAGCATTGATTGGTATGAAGAAATCTGGAGAGAAATATAAAATGCAAAGAGAGGAGGTGTGATATAAAAATGTACAAAGTGTCCTTATTATGTAAATGTTATTTTATCGTTGTTATTTACATCATGTTCAGTGGATGATCCTGATGTGAGACAACAGGGTTAGGTTGATCTGAGCGTCGAGGGGCCGCTGCCTCCATCACAACTTCTGTGAATAAAAAGCAACAGAAAGACAGTTTGTTGTTGTGTGAGAGCAGCTCAGGAGGGCCTCTGCATTCATCTCTGCCTAACCTGCTTCCACTGACCTTTACAGCCTGGCAGGCAGCCTCTCTTCTGCATGATTGGCTCTTGCATACTGCCCCCCCCCCCCAGACCTGGAGAGCGTTCTCAGCATCTCATTCATCTGCCTCTCTGCTCTGTCTGCTCTTTGAAAGCAGATCTGCTCAGTCTTTACGTCAGAGTCTCGGAGCAGAATGTGCAGTGAGGCCCAGTGAGGCGGTAGAAGGTTCCAGAAGCGTCTCTGCACTGTGACCAGCCCGGAGCCGTCACAGCCGGACTCATTAACGACTTTTATGTTTCATCTGTGAAAACTTCTTCATCAGCAGGCGTCCACTGGGTCACAGCTAATGACTGTGTGGGGGATCCATCCACTCACTGTCCTACTGCTCTGTAGCTACACACACACACACACACACGTTTTTTTGTTGTCATTTGATTATTGTCATTTGCATAATTGTTAAAATATAAGCCTAAGAACATAGGAAAACAAATGTGAAGATAAATCTAAATCTGAAACAC
This sequence comes from Karalla daura, assembly GCA_029224185.1. Classification (NCBI taxonomy): domain Eukaryota; kingdom Metazoa; phylum Chordata; class Actinopteri; order Chaetodontiformes; family Leiognathidae; genus Karalla; species Karalla daura. Next base: position 826,652 of record CM055195.1, read on the forward strand.
TTAGATTTAGAGTCAGCTCTCTCTCCACCTGTCACGCGGTCACCTGTCTCTCTGGGACCCACATGCAACACGGAGCACAGGTTGGACTGCAGAGAGTTTATTAAAGGTGCTGGGAGTCAGGGACAGCGAGGGACGGAGAATGGCTCGAGCAGACGTGAGCAGGCGGATTGAGGAATGGAGGCAGGGAGGAGGGTGGAGGGCGAGCGGGTCTGAGAGCCGGGAAGCAGCCACGTGGTGAACAAACCACCGGATGGACTGAGAGGGCATCGCAAGGAAACGGTGACTATCTGGCAAGGAGTGAACCTAAGGAGTGTGCATAAGTATTCAGCTCATTGGTGGAGAGGTCAAGATGACTGGTAGAACCAAAAGGATGTGAAGTGGAGCTGGAGAGAAGAGGGAGAAGGCTGTGGCCAGGAGGAGGCGTGGTAAAAAGAGAGACATAGACCATATGAGGTACCAGGAGGAAACAGGATTGTGACACCACCAACATGTTGTTGACCAACATGTTGTTCATTTGAAGAAGTGGAAGTGTTCTGGTGCCTCAACCTGGCGCCTTCACAGCTGTGAAAGCTGTGGATGAGGTGACGTGTGGTGGATGTTCTCCATGACATGATGGATCCTCCTCCTGCTGAACCTCTCGTTCAGCAGCTGCTTCTGTGCGTCTTCATCTGTGTCGTCTGACTGCGGTGAAGAGGACGACAGTGAGAGGTTCTCAGAGTATAAATATCAACATCCTAAATATGTTGAAATGATTTCACACTCACAGAAAACTGGCCAATGAGGATGTTTGAGGAGAAACGCGGCTAAATTAGGAGGTAATGAGTCAGCTGTGTCTGAGGTGATGGTAGTTATCTACAGCTCGTCTCCTCAGTCATCGTTAATGGACAGCACACAAGCAGACAAACATCTCTCCCATCGTCTCCCTTCTCTGTTCTCTGGATGTCAGTAGAAATGAGGGCACGTAACTTTGATTTCTGAAAGACAGTTCAAAGGGAGAATGAACATGAAGTAAGGCTTTAAAACAGGGAGCGGAGTCTGGGTTGAGCTGCAGCTCTGGAGACTGGAGGAGACCAGGACAGAAACGTCTCTGAGCTCCACCTCCCAGTACCATGACACAGTGAACCTCTGCTGCTCTGCAGAGCCAGGAGGAGCAGACTAGTGTAAGTCTGAGAGGTTACATCTCAATTCAAAATGCTTCTTTATAAATCACCGTGAATGTGTAACTTCACAGCCTACAGTTTCTGTGTCTTGTGGTCTAGATTCTCTCTGCACATCTTCATCATCTTCATCGTCTTTAACGAGGAGCGAGCGCTCGTTAACACTCAGATCGCACCAGCGTCCGCGGAGCCGTTGGCCTGTGATGACCATTAGCGGGCCATCAACAGAAATGGGCTGAAAGTTCAAGATAAAAGTCCTCTGCTCAGAGAATCGTTTGTCAGCTTTAAAAGGAAGAACCCATCGAGCAAGAGGAGCGGAGCTGCTCCGTCGCTGTTTCACAGGTACAACAATTAAAGTGCAGCTGTCAGCAGCAGAGATATTACGGCTGCTTCTGCTGAGGCTGACCTTGGAGAAGGAGAAGGAAGGAGAGCGATGGAGAGGGATGCTGCTGAACACACAGGGACAAACTCAGGCTAGAGACAGGACCGTCTCCAAACACTCACACAGCTCAATATGTGTTGTCCGCAGGGACGGAACCGTGTTAAATTGATGATTTATTAGTCATTTTTCACAATAATACAGCACATTTTTGTTGTGTTATTTCCTCCCACTCCTCCACACTCTGCAGCCTCCACCTTCTCTGGAGAACTTCAGGGACATTAAAAAAAGCATGTTAAAAATATCCAGACTCTTCCCATCATTCCTGACCCTCTGTAATTTACCACTGACATGCAATTACATCAGACTGGTTATTTTATTTCATTTATTTTATTTAATCTTGACAAATTAAAGAGGATAAAGAAGCAAGTGTCAAACTGTATTGTCTCCAAACCACAGATCCAGACGTAGGCGTGAACGTGTACGTTTTAAAATCTGCTTTATTTTTAAACTGGAGCAACCTCTCAGCCTCCACCTCTGCTGCTTCTGTGTGTGTGTGTGTGTGTGTGTGTGTGTGTGTGTGTGCATGCGTGTGTGTGTGTGTGTGTGTGTGCGTGTGTGTGTGTGTGGCTTCTCAGAGACTGGCAGTGTTGGGGGATCGTTTGTTTCTCTCCTGTTGGTCAGGCCAGCGGTTATTGATCGGCGTGTGTCGGCTGTGGGTCCCTGAGTGACTGTGCTGACAGTCGGTCATCGGTCCATTAGCAGCTGATTAGAGACGAGACTCCAGGCCAGAGGAGAGGAAGAGGAAGACCTTCATCACCTCTCTACCCACCTTTGCCTTTGTGCACAGAGCAGCGATTGTTGGATGTTGTGCGTCACAATTTCTCTCTGCAAAAAGCAAAACAGTGATAACGTGCAGCTGCTGCTGCAGGTAGAGTGTGGTCCTGCTCCATCCCATAATAACCCTGGTACCATGTGGTCCTGCTCCATCCCATAATAACCCTGGTACCATGTGGTCCTGCTCCATCCCATAATAACCCTGGTACCATGTGGTCCTGCTCCATCCCATAATAACCCTGGTACCATGTGGTCCTGCTCCATCCCATAATAACCCTGGTACCATGTGGTCCTGCTCCATCCCATAATAACCCTGGTACCATGTGGTCCTGGTCCTCCACTCTGAGGAAGATGGACGTCCAGAACATAGTTTTCTTAGATCTTTGAATCACATGTAGAAACAGTTGAGTCTCCTCCTCTGTCCATCTGGTCTGAAGGGAACTGGTCATGTGACCCCTACGTCAGGTCACGTGACCTGGAGATGTCAACAAAGTGTTTCCATCACACTTTGAGATCAGCTTCTAGATGGACACGTGTGGAGGAGCAGCTGAGGAGAGGAGCTGTGTTAGAGACATCTGAGAGGTTCTCATGGAGCTGCTACCTCCAGGCTGGTCCAGATGTTTGAACATTTCTAGCAGTGATGGAGTTTTCACTGATGCTGCACTGAGTTGGTTGTAGTGATTTGCCTGAAATGAAGCTAGTATTAGTATTAGTATCATATTAGTATTCGTATGAAAGTAGTTTTATATTAGTATTAGTGTACTTAGGAATATTAGTTGTATTCTCCATCTGTGGTATGTGTCCAAGAGTCTGGAGCTCAGCGTGACAGTGACATCCTCCTCGTACCGTAGCTGGGAGACAGGGAGAGCCGTGGCTCGCTGCTCTGTGGTTCCCTGCTGCTCTGACCCGTGTCACTGATACCTCGACAGGCTCCTCTTCCTCAGTCTGACGAAGAGGACATGAAGCTCCTCACTGCCGCTGTCCCTCCAGGACTGTTCCCATGCACCTCAGAACAAATCCGCAATATTACAAAATTACGGGAAACAATTCATCCAAACTCTAGCCTTAGCTCAGACTGAACATCACCACCAGCCTGTCCACTTACAGACGTAGACGCAGCCTCATGGCTTCCTCTGAGCATGCTCCAGTACAGCCTGGTGGAGCAGCAGCCCCATCATGATGAACAACCAGGTAAACAAATCAAAAAGAGCCACTTAGCTTTTTAAAAGCAGTCACCAAAGAAAGAGGAATTGAGCATCAGGAGCTGCAAAGTGAGCGCAGTCTGGAGCTCACTGGGAGCAGAACGCTGCGATTCTTTCTCTTTGTTACAAAATGTTGGAGCCGTCTCTCAGTTTCAGAATAAAAACGTTTCTGTGCCTCGTAAAGGTCGTCTGCGATGCTCACGCTGAACCTCTCGTCTAAACGGGGAGAAGTGGGAATCTCTGCCCCCTCTGTTGCTAAGCAACCCGCAAAAAAAAGAGGAGAGAGGAAAGGAAAAAGGCAGCTGAAGAGCGGCACCTTTTACCCAGCTCGCAGGGCTGTTGTGCTGCAGACTGGGAGCACCCACTGAGTGGAGTTTGAAACACGCTCAGCGTTGTTGGAAAGTTGAGAGGAAGAGGAAGGTCCCCAGCGGTCCCTCGCTCTCTTTGGAAGATTCGACACAAAAACAATAAAAACAATGAAAAACTCTGCTGTGCAGTTGTTCAGGTTTCAGTCTGTTCAGTGTTTGTTGCCGAGGCCTGGAGGGGCCACGGAGGACGAGACACCAGGCTGAGCTGTCAATCACTCAGAGCCACCATTAAACATCCTGCGTCTCTGCTTTGATCCTTCAAACAGTCACACAAGCAGAAATGATGATTCCTCCGCCCCTGTCTCTCATCCCGACAGTCAGAGGGTTTGAACAAGCTCCACGCTGGATGGAAGTGTTCCTCCTGCTGTAAAAGCTTGACTCTTAAACTGAGCTGAGCTGCTGCAGCAAGCCTCATTTAAGGAGTGTTTTCTTTGTTGCTTGGTCATTTTTTAAGTCTAATCCTTGTTGGAAAGTCGGAAAAGCCCTTTAGTTCCACTATTATACTGACTGTGAGCAGAAATGTCTCTTGTGGATTAGTGCGGGGGGACAAAACAATCACTTTATCCTTCATTTACATGACAATAACAAACCACAGCTCATTGGCTTGCAACGTAAACACTTTGTTGAGCATCACGTCGCCGTGGACGCTCAGCCCAGAGACCTGGTCCTGAACATCTGTGGACTCTCCTCTGACTGGGTGGCTTCCACAGACCAGTCAAGTTCCCACTGGTGTGAGTGGGGAGGCTGTGTTGAACCTGGAGCTGCTTCGACCCTCACACTCTGATCCAGCGGCCTGTAGCAGGTTCTGGTTCCCATTCTTAACTTCCTTCACTCCAATCATCCAATCATCCTCGGTTCTGATCAGCCATCACACTCTGTGATCAGCTTCTAGATGAACCCGCTCTGGACAGGGTGAACACATTTTAATGAGTCTAAGCTCCTGGGCTGATTGGAGCACAGTCACTGTCTGTCTGAGCTCTCAGAGCAGCACCAGGGCCAGCAGGTCTCACACACACACACACACACACACACACACACACACGCACTCCTCTAACCCTCAACCCTCAAATCAAGTGCAGCTGCTGGATCTTCTGGAGGGTCTGGAGCGCCTTCATCTCCCTCCCCCTGAGAAGCACTGTCCTCCTCCTCCTCCTCCTCCTCCTCCTCCTCCTCCTCCTCCTCCTCCTCCTCCTCTTTGTTTTTGCAGTGATCTCTGCTGATTGTTTGAACTCATTACAGTTTTTCCTCTTGTTCACACTTTGATATTTAGTCAAGTTTTTGGGATATTTTGTAAAAGCCTAACTGTGCGACTGAACTCATTTGTTTTCCTCCAGATAGCAGCATTTGATTCATGAACTCTGAGCATTCCTTAATAATAATGTGATTGTTGTTCTCCATCTGGGGGAGGCGAACAGCAGCAACATGAAAGCGACTCTCTTTGTTCAACTCCCCGAAGCCGACCGCGACTCCACGGCTGATACACAATGATTTGCCTGTTTATTTACAACTCACACAGAAAATATAATTTTAGGATGGATGAGGCTCAGGCAACGGGAGAGAGGGGAACAAAACAATCTCAAAGAACAGTTTCTGACCAAACTAATGAGAGAAAACAGACGATGGTAGAGCCTGCAGCTCCCAGACTCCTCCAGCACTATGGTGTTTCCATCAGATAAATAAGACTGGAGCACAGCTCCTCTCCTGAGCTGCTCCTCCACACGTGTCCATCTAGAAGCTGATCTCAAAGTGTGATGGAAACACTTTGTTCACATCTCCAGGTCACGTGACCTGACGTAGGGGTCACATGACCAGTTCCCTTCAGACCAGATGGACAGAGGAGGAGACTCAGCTGTTTCTACATCTGATTCAAAGATCTAAGAAAACTATGTTCTGGACGTCCATCTTCCTACCACATGGTACCAGGGTTATTATGGGATGGAGCAGGACCACATGGTACCAGGGTTATTATGGGATGAAGCAGGACCACATGGTACCAGAGTTATTATGGGATGGAGCAGGACCACATGGTACCAGGGTTATTATGGGATGGAGCAGGACCACATGGTACCAGGGTTATTATGGGATGGAGCAGGACCACATGGTACCAGGGTTATTATGGGATGGAGCAGGACCACATGGTACCAGGGTTATTATGGGATGGAGCAGGACCACACTCTACCTCCCACTACCACTCTAGATGCAGCTTGTCTCTCAGTCTGACCGAGCTGAGACCGTTGAACCGCTCCGTCCCTGGGGAGGACACTGCAGTTTCCCTCTCTCTCTGGTCCTGGAGGAAGCTGCAGACTTTGTGCTGTTCTCCTGCTCCATCCGATCAGAACCTTCCCAGCTGGATGTGGAGCTGAGTTGTGGAGCCTGAATGGAGCGTGTGCTCCACTGTTCAGGACTTTAAAAACAAACTGTTGTGAGTGTTTCACAGACGTGGCATGTGGCGCTGTCTGAGCTGCAGATCTCTGCAGAGCCTCGTCTCTGATCCTCAGCTGCTGAATGAAGCTGTTTGCAGCTCCATCTGTTGGATGTGACAGCGGGACAAGAACGTAGGACAGCTCCAGGCTGTGTGATGGCTCCAGGAGCTCCAGGAGCAGCTCAGTTCCTCCTGCTCTGTGTTAACATACAAGCTATGAGCTCTGGTTCCATTAGAGCTCTGAGTCTGTTCTACATCCTGTTTGAGGCTGTGGGAATATTACGCTCTGTTCCTGCTCAGGTCTGGCTCCTTTCATGCTGATCTGGCAACCACACGTAGGCTGAACTGTGATTGGCTGTCTCTGCTGCCAGTCACAGTAATGATCAGGTTCCAGCAGCATAGCTCTTCAGGTTCTTTACTTACAGTCCTGAGCATTTCCCTCAGACCCTCAGCAAGCGACATGAACAACATTCAGACCAAGGAGCGCTGTAGCTACGGAGCCTTTTATGTTGGAGCCGCAATCCGAGGAGGGATCAGATGTTTTTGGACCTACTTTAGTCCTAAGGTGGATTTTTCATGCCAGGTCCCTTTAGAAGACACTTTGCAGTTTAACTGAGGAATCTGCTGCGGTGGTGGAATGGATGTTAAATGGACTTGTGGTTAACGGACAGGAAACTGCATATTGACCTCCTGATTCAGCAACGAGACGCAGAGTGAGCGAGGAAGGAGTGGAAGGCTGAGGAGTCGACGGAGCATGTGTAATGTTCTATGAGAGGTGGCTGTGATGAGAGCGCAGCTCAGAGCTACACATACTGAAAATGCAGAAACGTGTTGGTCGCATGATTGGAGCCTTGAAGAAGTCTACGTCTGTGCATCATAGATCAGAAACAACGGTAAACATAACTCATCATCATTTTGTTCATGGACCTTTTATTTCATGTATTTCCTGCTTTTGAAATGTGATTCACTGCGGATGGAGCCTGGCTTTGGCAGATACACCGAGAGCTGCTCTCCATGGAGTGATCTTCAATAAACCTGTTAATCGAATGTGGTTTTTTCCACATTCAGGACTAATTCCTCCCGTCAGTCCAGGGTGAAAGGTCTCATTATGCCATTACTCTCTCAAAGCCTCGCGTGTGCAACAATTTAAATTCCGCAGGCTTAATAAGAACAACTGGGCAGCACACACTCCAGAAGCTGACAGACTAATGTACAATCCCAAAGCTTTTGGTGCTGAAACTGTAATTAATTGAAAATAATTATTGCTTTCACAGACTGAATTGCATTAGCAAGCGGTTTCAGGAGCAGCTAAATGACTTGGTGAGAGCCTCGTTTCACTCCACTTGAAATATTTTCTTCAATGACTGTTGGAAAAACTTTAGTTGAGGCCCAGTTATTCATTCATAATGCCTGGAATGAGTTGCATAACAACCCTGCAGAACACTCATGAATAATGGTAAACGCCCGCCTGAAATACCAACACAAGGGAGACGAGAAGTGACATCTTCTCCTGGAAGGTGAAGTTCACGGTTCAGATGTTCCCCTGGTCATCTGCGTCAAAAAAGAGAAAAGAAACAGAAAAACTAGAAGCTAAAGAGCTCAGGGTCGCTGCCATTACAGGAGCTGCTCAAACTAAACCAGTTTCATGGTAAAACGTGAAAGCAGCACGTTCTTCCAAGGTGCAGGTCACCGTCAGAATCCAGCTCTGTTACACAGTTTAGTTACTACTACTAGTTACTAGTTACTAGACGCTTGAGACAAGGTGAGATTCTACAGTTATTGAAAGACTTTTCCAAACCTTGTGAGGTCACATTATTGATAACAGGATTATTCGCATTTTGTTGCTAACACTTATCATTTAAGACAACAATGTTTAACATGAAGGCAAACTGAACTGAACTGTTTTTTTGGTTTAATCTCGAGTCCACGTCACTTTGTTGCTCTGTGAAAAACTTTGTCAGGACTCTGACTCTCTCACTTTGTTCCAAACCTGCAGGTGTGATGGTTTCTGACGTCGCTTTGTGTGTGACATGCACATTCTGTACACATTATGCAGTTTTAGAATAAAATAAGAAAACAAAGGAATAGATCACACTGATCTGTGATTCGTAGTATGCTGAGCATTCATCCTGCAGTAACTGCATCAGGGATCAGCAGAAAGTGAGGCGTGACTCAGTGTTTCCTGGAGAGGGATGGAAATGATTTCCGCCACCTTCAGATTCTTTTCTGGCTTTTGTCCTCAGCCCCGACACGCTGCTCCCTCCTCCAGATCCTTCCATCTGCAGCCAATCAGAACATCTCGCCACCTCGTCGCTCCCACTCACACTCAGTCTGTGGAAGGAGGAATCTCTTTCACATCTAAGCGTTTGAGTTGAAGCTGGACGTGTTTGACGCCACAAACCTCCACACCCAGCTGAAGGTGAAGGTAGAGCCTCAGAGCCTCCACCTCCAGCCTCTCAGACAGAGAGACGCAGGAAATAATCCCTGCCTCGCTCTGCGGGGAATTCAAGACTGTGGCACGACCTCAATTAAGACCATAATCTCCAAGAAGAGGAGAACTTTCATGGAGAGTGTGAACTCTAAACTCTATGCTAATGTAACATACAGAGGAGCTCCGGGATCTGAAGCACATTTTCATGCAAAAGAAAAGAAAACTTGGAACTCGGGCTGAAGTGGAAAGACCTCAAACCCACTCTTTTCTACTGCTTTTCATTTCAGACTCGAAACATCTTCTAATGGAAGTGAATCTCTTAAGATGAAAAGCAGAACTTTGCTGCTACTTCAACCATTTGGATAATTTTATGTCAAAGTCGCCATCACAGTAGCAGACCAGCTCAGTGCTGTGTGAAGTCTGAGAATGGCGGTTATCAACTACGATGGAAGAAGAGGAGAGGCACTTCTATTCCAACACACCGTCAACTTTTACTTTCACCAAAACAAGACTTCTAAAAGTCTCAGAAGTTCACAAACAACTGTTCTCTGACTGGCCAAACATGCGTCCCACCTGTCCAGGGTGCACTGCGTGTAAAATGTGTGATTTCCAGCTGTTGAATCCCTGAAACAGCAGCAGGAGTCCAGCCGAAGCAGTGTGTGAACCAGTCCAGAGGCTGACCTCAGAGGACGTAAAGATCGTCCTTGTACATCGACTGAATAAAAACTGGAAAGCGCTGCAGAGCTCCGCCGTCACAATCCCAGCATGAAAGAGGAGAGAGAGCGGACAGCGAGCTGTGTGCCAGCGTACCGGCTCTCTCTGAGCAGAGAGGAGAGGAACATCCTCCACCTGTCCCCTCTCAGCTGCTCAGTGAGTCCTGCATCATGTAAACACACCTGAGTGCATTCACACCAGACAGACGCTCCACAGCTGAGACGTCACCTGAATCCTGGGTTATTCACAACTTTGTATTTAACTTAACTTCATGAATACATCTCATTGAGACCTAGAGTCTCATTTACCACACAACAGAGACTCGTTCTGAAGCTAACGAGCCAACGAGTTAGATCCACATGTTCGAGTGCTCTAAATAAGAACATTTAAGAGATAAAACATCAAAATAAAAATGATTGTGAACTTATTCTAATATCACACACGACCGCTGAGGAATGTATTAAGCATGAGCACTGGGAAGTTCCAGAAAGTCAGGATGACATGCTGGAAATTCCCATAATTTGCCAGGAGGGGTTTTGTTTCCAACACTATTCACAGTTTTAGTTGTTGTTTGCTCCTTGACGTCCAGACGTCCACGTGTTCAGGTTGTACCTTCAGCAACAAGTGAAACTGAAGAACGAGTGAGAAAAAGAGAGAAAAAAGAAGTGAGAAAAGTGAGAATGAAAAATGAAGCCGTGTTCCTTCCAGAGCGGAGCTGTGTGCAGCTGCAGAACTAAACAATTAATACATGAAAACACAGAGTTTTAATGGAAGTGGGAGGTAAATGAAGATTTATCAACGAGTAAATGACTGTGGGCGCGCTCAGTAACTGGGTCACTTTACAACACAACGCGATCTTTCAGCAGGAACCAACAAACAGCAGCAAACGCAGCGACGGCCTCGCCATGAAGGATGGCGACGTCCAGGGCTGAAGAACGACTTCCTGTCCACGCAGCGCCGGGTAATTCATCCTCTCACATCTTCATGCTGCTCTCTCTCTGCTCCTCTCGCTTACTGCACAGCTCCTACCCATTCATTACAACATGCAAATCACTGTGAGGCGCTGGGGTCAGGATCCAGTCTCACAACCCTTTGATTTGAAGATTTTAAGACTGCTTTCCTCACATTTAGCTCATGTTAACAGCACCACCAGGTGGACTGGGACCACTGTGTTCTTGGTGGGTTTGTTGTCTTTTACTGGAGTTACAGTGGGCGTACTGTCACTTTAAGACTAGTCAGGTTGCAAATCTCTCGAGAACAGGGAAATCTCGAGAGATTTGATACACCTGCCACAGGTGCAGAGAGTGTGTGAGACGGCTGAGGCTCGTTAATCGATGAACACAGTCCAGGGTCAGGTTCAAAACGACCTGGCTGTCGTGACTGGCGACGAGTGACTTTCTCTGCTGATACTGAGAATCTGGGAAACATGAAAGCGTCTCTGCTGCTGTGGCCCCTTCCCCAGTCCTCCCAGTCCTCCCAGTCCTCCCAGTGCAGTAGGGTTATGAGGGGCAACCAGACTGAGAAAGAGTGACGATAAAGGAGGAGGGTTGAAACTGTGACATTAAAAACCAAACTAGACTAAGAGCTGTAGCTTCACTCATTGTCAGTTATGCTCATTCAGCAATAACGTCTCCCAGTGACTTCCAGTGCCACCAGTAGCTGCTTCTGATGGAGAGATGAGAGAACCAGCAGGTGACAGGCTGACTGCTCTACACCTTACTGAGGGATGCTGATTGGTTTGTGAGGATTAATTAAGTGATAAAAGCATTTATGGCAGACATGCTTCATTTACTGAACTGTGAATGTAAATCTAGATATTTATATTTACTGTTAACATTCAATGATTATATTTAAGAATCACAGCAAAATGAGCCCTCAGTTTTTCAGCTCATCCATCCATCCATCCATCCATCCACCCATCCATCCATCCATCCATCCATCCATCCATCCATCCATCCATCCATCCATCCATCCATCCATCCATCCATCCATCCACCCATCCATCCATCCATCCATCCATTGGTTGCAGTCCCGAGCTGTTTGTGAACTGTAAGATGAAACAACAACAGGAAGCAAAGGAACAAACACAACAACAGCTCGTCTGCCTGCTGCGTGACTGCGTGAGCTGGAATTGCTACCGCTGATTTCCTGCAGACGTGTTAACGAGATGGCTAATTACAGCGTAATACACAGGATTATTTCAGATGTGATACCACGGGGGACAGACCCTAAAATACAGTGGCACCGTAACTTTGTTAATTCGTCTGCGGAGCAGAATCCTCCGACGCAAACACTGCGGGGGCTTTCTGAATGAAGACAATTACATTTATTCTAGGGTCATTATCCTGATGTTTAATATTTTCTCTGTCGTACAAACATAATGAGAACACAGTGGATCCATCATGATAACTAGAAGATGCTCCCACACTCCTGCAAACAGGCCGAGAGAAGAAGGAGACTTTAGCTCAACAAAACTCTGTTTTTGGCTCCTTGAATCAAACAAAAATAACAGTATTGGCAAACAGAGAAAAACTCATGTTACGTCTTATGAACAAGCTCAGTGGCTCCTGGACGACTGCTGGCCTTCCTCCCAGCCTGCTGCACTGATTGTGTTTCCTGTGGAGAGAGGACCAAGCCAGAGGA
>CM055195.1:841304-898804 GCA_029224185.1 Karalla daura
CCCATTGTGCAGTTCTATTCTATTCTATTCTATTCTATTCTATTCTATTCTATTCTAGTCAGTCTGCATGTGATGAATGGCCAGTGAGGACCGAGGGTTTGTGTTTCCTCTGAAGCTCTCTATCGCTGCAGCGTGGCAGCTTGTTGGCAGCGATAAGCCTGTAAGTAACTACCGAGGGTTCCAGTTCAGCTCAGGAGGAGCGGCTTTATTGACAAGTCTATTGACAAAAAAGGAAAAGAAGCAAAGTGCAGATTAGTACTTTCTTCCAGCAGCATCTTCACCACATGCCGGGAGGGTCAGGACCACGCCAGCCGCCGGGGGCGCCCAGCCGGGAATGACTGACAACAATCGATGGAAAAAAGGAGGAAAATGTTAAAATGTTTGTTTCTCTTAGAAAAGATTTGTCTCCAGTGTCAGAGCCGGTAAACTCAGCATTCACATGGGTCTGCTATGCTAATATGTCTTCAGCTAATGAACCAGAGGCAGAAACTCAAAGGACAACAAACAGATTCCCTTGAACTTCAAATGAGAGGCAAAGATGGAAATAAAGTAAAATGACTGTTCAACCTGAGAGTGAACATGAAGTCCTCAGTCTTTATTGAGATGTCTGCTCCACTCACAGAAACATCCGGAACCTTTTTCCCTCCAAATCTGCAAATCAGCCAGTGGAACCAAACGTGAGGGTAGCAGCAGCTTCCAAACTGTTTCCTGCTCAGATCCCAGGAGAGCAGACTGGAAGACCTGGAGCCACCAGGGTGTCAGAGGGTAACACACACACACACACACACACACACACACACACACACACACACACACACACACACACACACACACACACACACACACACTCACACTCACACCTGAAGGAAACTCAGCTTCTAATCCAGCTGCTAGTCTGTGGGAGGAAACCAGCGAAACGCTTAGCATTCATGATATTTATGATCATTATTTTATCATTATGCATTTAAAATATTGTGTCACTTACTGACACATACATTCAGGTTTGTTTGCTACTGTCTATGCACACACACTGATACAGCAATAAAGACTGTAGTTGCAACAGATAATCACTTAATCAACGATCAATGACTATCAAAATAATTGATAATCTTAGCATTTAATATGAATGAAGCTTCTAGAATATGAATATTTTCTAGTTTCTTTAGTTTCTGTGATAGAAAATGAAGACGAGTATTTGCTGCGGCCCAAATAACTAAAATAAATAAAACTAAAATAACTAAAGTCAATAAAAAAAGACTCCAATGTCTCTCATGTTACACTTCGGACAGTCTGCTCCACTTTTGTTGTTTCTATGTTGTTGTTGTTGTTGTTTGTGAATGCACAGCAGCCACTTTGTTTGAGCAGAGATTCAGCTATCATCCAGGTATCGACTCCTCCGGTAGAGCTGCTCCTTTATGTTTCTGTCTCTCTATTTGGTGAAGCTCAGTGTTTTGTTTGTTGTATTGACCAAGCAAAAAGGCTCTTGAAACTATCTAAGGATGTTCACACGTGTCAACAGTCGATTACACTCACATCGATCCATAGAACAAACTGCATTGTGTCGGGACTGGTGTCTGAGCGAGCACAGATGGAGTCGCTGGCTCTGGAGGCAGGAGACGTCCTGACAGACCGCAGCGTGGCAGCCACAACACGCCGCTCCTCCTCTCCACGTCAGGACGACAGAGCAGCTTCCATTAGGAGCCTCACAGCGTTGTCTGTCGCAGCCGCTTCCCCTCGATGCTCCATCTGGAAGATCCACACGCAGAGCTGCTGAGCAGAGCTGTCATCTGGGAGTTTACGCTGAAGCTGTGGAGGATTTCATGTTCGCTGACTTGGTTATATATCTGGCTAGTCAACTAGAGACGGATAGATAGATACATAGATAGATACATAGATAGATAGATAGATAGATAGATAGATAGATAGACAGACAGACAGACAGACAGACAGACAGACAGACAGACAGACAGACAGACAGACAGACAGACAGACAGACAGACAGACAGACAGACAGATAGAGTGTGACTTGTGTGACCTCCAGACTCAGTGAATCAGAGCAGGAGCAGAACAGGAGCAGGGCAGGAGCAGAACAGGAGCAGAACAGGAGCAGAACAGGAGCAGAACAGGAGCAGGGCAGGAGCAGAACAGGAGCAGAACAGGAGCAGGGCAGGAGCAGAACAGGAGCAGAACAGGAGCAGAACAGGAGCAGAACAGGAGCAGAACAGGAGCAGGGCAGGAGCAGAACAGGAGCAGGGCAGGAGCACACAGACCCTGGAGGAGGCGTCTCCTGTGGTCGGGTTGAAATGAAACGGTTTCTTGTTGTTTTCTGGCTCATTCTGCACTCTGCACTCCTCCACGTGGTTTCTGCTCCTCCTCCATCCTGCGGGAGGACAGCGTGGAGCCGAGGAGGAGGCCGAGCGTGCTCCCGGTCACAGATCGGCGGGAATGATGGTGCCGGGGGGGCAGCGTCCCCTCCCCGGAGCGGCTGCTGCCTGGTCATTAGCGCCACTGCTTTGATTGATATGGCACATTTCCGGTGGCAGGTGGACGATGAGCCCGTCCCCAGCGATTCATCTCATTCTGAGCTACATCTGGAGCGGCGTGCGCCTCCGTCCAGCTGCTGTAGACTAGAAGCTGCGGCTCAGCGCAGACGGCTGTCAGGACGGCTGTCAGGACGGCTCCAAGCTCGGCTCGGGTCAGTGATCCAGAGAACACGGCCTGGGACGGTCCTGATGCTGCACCCCCAGCATCTCCTCCAGCTCTCATCACATCCAGCAGATGAACTGATGGAAATGAAGATGGTGTGATGGACAAACAGCCTTCAGAGCGTCACGCTGTCCCTCAGTCGTTGTTGTAATCGCATAAATAATAACAATAACAACATGCAAATGCACATCTAGACAACATTAATAGTGTAGCTGTTAGTGATGCAGCAGTGAACCAGCTTGTACAGGTAGTCTGAACACACGCACACACACACACACACACACACACACACACACACACACACACACACACACACACACACACACACACACACACACACACACAGCAGTGTGGATGGTGCTGATACAGAGCACATGTTGTCCACAGAACAATTAACCTTGATAAACAAAGGTAAAAATACAGCAGCCCAGGCTCTGGCGCCCAAGGTTAATGGTCTGGGAGAAAACTTATTTCTGCCCTCAGGAGATTATTGTAATTATAGCTTCTAGAGGATGTAATTCTACAAGTGAAATTAGATGTTTTTTTTCTTTTTTTTCTCTTCTTGCCATGGTCGTGGTAATCGTGGGACTGCACAGAGTGGAGAGAGGATCTCCCGACATGGGAATCAGTCTGCTCATTTCACACCATCTTAAACGATTGGACTTGTTCCTCGCTCTCTTTCAGGGTTCAGTCAAAGGGCTGCGAGGCTGCGGCTCCAGCTAACCACTGATTCTTTCATTCTGCTAATGCCTGCTGCTTGAAAGCCGAGCGCGGCCTGAGAGCTCATTGTCTGCGGCAGATATTTAATTGAAGCCGAGCAGAGGAGCTTGTCGTTCCCGCTGTCATTTCCATGACTTTTCCAGTGGAACTTTCTCTGGTTGGTTTCTTGGAGAGGTTGCAGTAAAATGATCCTCCGAGAGCTCGTCCTGCTGCCTGGAGAACAACAGCCGTCCTCACACAGATAATATAAAGATATATGTAATCAGAAATCATATAATCAGAAATGTAAACAATAAAACTGTTATAAAGTAGAATGAAAACATGTACAGAGGTGGGTGTGAGTGTTATGTTTGAAATATTTAACTTAAAAGACGAAAGTAATGTGAACAGCAGACACAGTAGAGCAGCCACTAACTGTTATTATTGTTATTGTTGTTGTTATTGTTATTATTAGTTGATTCAGCGATCAGTCGTTGTAAATGGGTCAAGTGGTTTCACAGAGACCAGCGTCAGGTCATTTGAGTTTTATTTAGTGTCCCTTTAAGTTGTTAAATAGATGAATCAGTTCTTAAAATAGTCGTCAGTTCTTTGATTTGATGATTAATCAGCTGTTGCAGCTCTGACACGCTGCACAAGGTCACACAGATTCAGAGCTGAGCGCGACGAGCCTCAGATCCCCGTCAGGCACTCACCTGGACTCCTGCTGAGACCCAGAGGTCAGACCTGGCAACCGGGCACTGGAGGACCAGAGCAGACCCAGCAGCAGGTCAGGGTGTGACCTCTGACCTGTCCCCTCACTGCTGCTGCAAGTTGTACTAACACACACACACATGCACACATAGACACACACACACACACGCAAACACACACGCACACATACACACGCACACATGCACACATAGACACACACACACACACACACACACACACAGCACATACAGTTGCTCAGGGATCTGGGAACTCATTTCTAATTGATCGCTGTGAATGTATAAACGGGTCTCATTAGCAACAATGTAAATAAACAGAGAAGTTAAATCTACACTATGCAGCTCTACGCCTGCGTGGCGGAGAGGTGGAGGCCGACAGCGAGCAGGTTCACACCCCGACACTTGTGGTTCATGTTGAGGAGCTGTCGACTCTGAACCTGCAGCCAGCCTGGAGCAGAGGAGACTGATGTCCTGAGGCCACCACACGCTCTGACAAACACACTCTACACAACACGTGTCTACGTCTCCAACAGATTCATCACGCTTTGGTTTCTGTGAGTCGCTGCAACTGGAATGGCTGTGCTGCAGACTGTCTTCTCTTCTATTCTACTCTGTTTCTATGTTCTATTTTATTCTACTCTACTCCATAGAGACTTCTGAGATTATGAACTATTTAAGACCTAGGCCTCTCGTTTGTGCCCACAGAGCCACCAGGATTTCTATTGCATTCTATTCTGTTCTCTTCTATCCTCAGGTGCTGATTATGAGACATCCTGACAGGATCTCTATACACCTCTCTGAACATGTGACGTAAACCAGGATTTCTAATTGTTTTTCTGGAGCAAAAAAACAAACAACCAAGCTGCAGCTGCAGGAGTCGGTCCAGGAGAAGCAGCCTGGAGCAGCCCGGAGCAGCCTGGAGAAGCCTGGAGCACCCTGGAGCAGCTAGGAGAAGCCTGGAGCAGCTAGGAGCAGCCCGGAGCACCCTGGAGCAGCCTGGAGAAGCCTGGAGCAGCCTGGAGAAGCCTGGAGTACCCTGGGGCAGCTAGGAGCAGCCAGGAGAAGCCTGGAGCAGCCTGGAGAAGCCTGGAGTACCATGGGGCAGCTAGGAGTACCCTGGGGCAGCTAGGAGCAGCCTGGAGCAGCCTGGAGCAGCCTGGAACAGCCTGGAACAGGGAGCAAGGCCCCCTGGTCTGATTGGGGTCAGCGTGAACAGGCCGACAGGAAAGCTGACGTGGTCTGGATCTTTGGAGGGAATTACCTGAGACTGTCGCAGCTTTGCATCTTTGGATCAGAAACAACACAATAGGCTCAGAGGTCAGAGGTCAGAGGTCAGAGTCAGGGTCAAACCCTTTTGGTGTGTGGTCCCAGGTAGAGCTGGTGTTTGGAGGTCGATGGCTGCAGATGCAGCTTGACGTCAGCAGCGATCCATGCAGAGAAACTGAAATCAATGAGATCCAGAGCCGAGATGAAGAGCTGCACATCACTTCATTATTTATAGAGATGCATGTATCTACATATGGATCAGATACATAGGGGCAGAAAGTGTTCTCTGTCTCATCTCTGCTGGTTTCACATTCTGTTGGGTTGTTTCCACTTGTCTGCTCTACTCTCATGCCAACTGGGAATAGCAGATTTCTAAAAGGTGCCAAAGCAAAACTCGACATTTATTTTCCTGCTCAGGACTGGAGGAAGTGACTGGCCGGGATGTTTATCTAGTTGTGAAATGGGATTTTTGGATCGTCAGAGACGCTCTCGCCGCTCTGAGCTCCATGAATAGTGTTGAGTCTTCAGGTCAGAGGTCGCCTCCACTTCCTCTGCTCCTCTGCTCCCTCCTCAGCATTAATGATATGCAGCCTTCATACGTCTCTCTCTTTATTATCTTGCTTTTTGTTTTCTATAGTAATCACGGTTGCTATGATTGTGACATCATACGGCCAGCCTGCTTTACACACACAGGATGTCTCGTCACTTTGCAGAGAAGCTCTTTCTGTTTTTTTCCTCCTTGTCTTCGTCTCCTCCGTCTCTCTCTGGGTTTCTTCTTTCAAAGTCCTCCTGTGTGTTTCAATCCTTTCATGCTAGGTTGAGCTTTTCAGGCATTGTCAGGCTTGTTTAAATTTTTAACAAGTGCGGGGAAGAAACAAAGAGGCTGAGGGGAGAGTCCCTCGTCTCAAATCGAAGGTATATTTCCCATGAAATGTTGTGCAGTGACGTGGAAGAGTCTGCGTCCTTTGTGTTTGCTGATGCCTTTGGCCCCTTTTAACCAGACGATTTATTCTAGGCACGCTCCGGCTTCCACAGCGCTCAGTAACCATACCCAGCTGGGCTGAACTCAATCTGCTTCTTTAAAACCTCTTTCAATCTGCTCGCAGTTGTTTTCCGTCATGTTTACTGACGGCTGGGTCAGAAACGACCCCGTGAGGTTGTTTTCTTGTGATATGAATGAGTGAAAAGTTGTTATTGTTGTTATTTCAGCTGTTCCTCAAAAAGCCTCATTTACCTCATTGACATTCATTTTGCGTTGCATGTCTGCAGTCTTTGTTACTCCCTGAGTTTCATTGTGTCATTTTCTTATCGTTGTTGATGTCGTGTCATTTTGAACTCACCTTTGATTCTTTCATCTTGTCGAGAGCTTTGTGGGGACTTTGATTCTATCACTGACAGGACTTATCATCAGTGCCACCCTGAGGAATCGCTCTATTGTGGAGCAAAATGAAATAATTCAGATGATGATTTAACCAAAATGACAAAAGTGGCGTTAAAAGACGCTGGTTCAGAGACTCACAGTGGAGGATCCACTCACTCCTGCGTCTTTATAAAGCACTTTCCTGTTGTGCGTTTTCTGTTATTTTCCGTGACTTATTCCTCCTCCTCCTGCTGGATGAGACTACAGCGGACGGCTGCGTTCTATTCGTCTCGGCTCTGGCTGCGCAGTTATTTTACTAAGCGTAGTTTGCTTGTGCTCCAGGGTGATAAAATCTCAATAAAAAGAATTATGCTAATCAGAAACAATTTGCTGTTATGCTCCACACACATGCTTCCCTTGATTGAAATGTAATTGGAGGAATCATCAGCAGATCGTGGCTCGGCCCAGCAGCTGCCGCGTGGCGCTCCATGTTGTCTTCCACGAGGACTCGTCTCATCTACAATCTCTGATCTCGCCTCTTCAGACGGTGTGAAGCTGATGGAAGGCTGCCACACACACACACACACACACACACACACACACACACACACACACACACACACACACACACACACACACACTTAACTCGTCCAGGTCAGACCTGACCTGTCCTCACTAAACACTGAGCCAGGAGGTCTATACAGCGTGCAGACATCAGGAATAATGTCATACGATCAGTCTTCATGTTTCCTACCATGACCGTGGGTTGAACAGCTGACTGGTGCGAACACAGACCTGGCCTGGCTCTAACACAGACCTGGCCTGGCTCTAACACAGACCTGGCCTGGCTCTAACACAGACCTGGCCTGGCTCTAACACAGACCTGGCCTGGCTCTAACACAGACCTGGCCTGGCTCTAACACAGACCTGGCCTGGCTCTAACACAGACCTGGCCTGGCTCTAACACAGACCTGGCCTGGCTCTAACACAGACCTGGCCTGGCTCTAACACAGACCTGGCCTGGCTCTAACACAGACCTGGCCTGGCTCTAACACAGACCTGGCCTGGCTCTAACACAGACCTGGCCTGGCTCTAACACAGACCTGGCCTGGCTCTAACACAGACCTGGCCTGGCTCTAACACAGACCTGGCCTGGCTCTAACACAGACCTGGCCTGGCTCTAACACAGACCTGGCCTGGCTCTAACACAGACCTGGCCTGGCTCTAACACAGACCTGGCCTGGCTCTAACACAGACCTGGCCTGGCTCTAACACAGACCTGGCCTGGCTCTGCGTCTGTCACCTGCAGACCCCGGGGAGCGGCGTCTGCTGCTTGTGTGCGCTGCCCTGACGTTGCGGCCTCTTTATCAGCAGTCATAATATTTTGCGTTGTAAATCCAGGCTCTGAACCATATGTGGATGATGTGTTTGGACAGTCGGTGTTCAGAATGATTTCTGCCTCTGTGAGCTTTGTAAAGGCGCTCCGACTGTGGGGGAAATAAAAACAGAGGAAACGTAATTGAGCGACTAAGCGCGTAGAGGAGGGAGCGTCCAGGAGGGAATCTGACCTGACGAGGAGCAGGGAAACAAATAGATGCTTTCATCTGTCTGTCTACAGGACGTCCCTCTCAACCTGGAGAGGCAAGGCCTGGCTGAGTCCAGAGCCCATGCACGTGTGGAGGACTGAACACATTTCTCTCTGTTAGTTATTAGACATTAGACCGAGACATTCACATGTAAATGAAACAAAACAAAAAATGCAGTTCTAAATCTAAATGTTCAACATTCACTGAGATAAATAATTGAAAAATATGCAAATACTAATATGTAATATTGTTCTTTGTACCTACATAGCACAATGGCAATAAAGAGTATTCTATTCTGTTAACATGAAAAACAACCACAAATCTAAATGTTAAATCTAAATCTAAAGATTTGCAGAATGTAAAACTCAATAGTGAGAAAATCTTACAATAATAGTGTCAGCGTTCTCTCTTTACTGAATTTCTGTCAGCTAGCAGCAACTGTCTCATGATGTGGAGCATCTAGAGTCGAAACAGCAGCTACTGAGCCGTGTTCAGGCTCTACTCTGCCGCTCTGAGCTCTGGTCACCTCGAGGATCTGATCATAGAAACTCAGCCATCTCTGAGATGCTCCTGAGCGTGATGCCAGGAGAAACTGGACCAGCACTGGCTCCGCCTCAGCAGCTCTATGAGCTGGAGACCTGGGGGGGTGGAGGCTCCAGGGTGGCTCAGGTGATGGATGGATGGAGCTGGGAACTCATTTACTTGCTGGAGAGTGATACAGAGCTGACGCTCCCATTGGAGGAATGACAGCAGGCTGTAACAAGGGCTGGGGGAATCAAATCCAATCAAATCAAGCACACCTTTATCTGCACAACACTGCTCCCACTGTATGTAGCATTAAGTGCTTCTGTGCAGGATGTTCTTTTATTATCATCATTTTTATTTAGAGCCATGTGTTTGGCTCTTCAGACCTCAGCTCCTCCTCCATCAATCTGCATCATCCTCACCTCCACATCCTCTCAGACATCAGGTTCACCTTGGACATTCACTGTGGAGGCTGCCTTCATTCATCTCATTCTTACCTGAAATCTCTAATGTTTAATGTTGAAATATTCAATTCAGGATTGAATAGATGATTTGAGTTGAAAGTATTTGTGCTGTAGCATTTAAGAGCAGCATTCATTTTGACATTGGACGCTTTAGTTTCTACCACATTAAAAACCTTCAGGTGGGTTGTTTGTGTTACTATGCGATTCTCCTCATCAAACACAGACTTCAGATGAACTCTTATTCCCGAGTTCTGATGGTAGTGAAACGACAAGGACAGGTGAGGGTTGCATGCACAATAACATACAATGGAAACTATATAAAATCTAAACAGTCAGCTGCTCTCCCTCCTTCTCAACATACAGTATATTATGTATGTGAACGTGATGCATATGTTATAGATATGTTATATATGATGTATATGATGTTGGATTGAGCTCAGCTCTGGGTGAACTGGAGACCGACTGCACATCGACATTAAATGCAGAGCACTTCACAGCCCAACAAACAACTGTTTCCCCGACCTCATTCCTGAGAACTCAACTTCAAAGGCAGCGCTGAAAATGAATAATTATACAGCGTAGAAGTGCTCTATTTGTTCCATTTGTCTTGAGACGATGCGTGCAGGTGCAGCAATGTGTGAATTGTCCGTCCATGACCAGTAATCATGTCCTGGCTATTAGACGGAGCTGCTGGGAAATAACACCAGGAGCAGGCAGGGAAGGAGCATGAAGCCGCTGGAATTAGCTCAGCTCACTTGTCACAATCCAATTACTTTGTCTATGTTTGCAGCAGATCTCCATCCCTTCTCCCTCCATCCCAGCTCATTTCCTGAGGTTAACACCTTATTATTCCTGACCAACACGTTCTGTCACCTGCAAAACCTACAATCGCAAAGAGAGCGAGAGAAAAAAACGAGAATTATTAAATTCTGCCACATTAAAATGTCAGGACTGTGACGTCTGGGATGATATATGTTCCACAGCTGGTGAGTGGCATGTTCGGCCCTCGTGCTTTCAGCATATTGGATTTTCCGGAGGAGAAGGTCTGTGAGGAGCGGTTCACTAAACAAGAGCCGACCCTGATTCTGCATCTTAAGCCGCTCCTTATCCGCTAAATGAATTCGTTTAACAGACTCGTCTGGTGGTTCCTGGTGCCAGGCAGCGCGGAGCTCCAGCTGCTGATGCAGACTCGTCTGGAGGAGACGCTCGGTGCTGGATCAGACGCTCACACACACACACCTTCTTCAGTCTCTGAAAGACAAAAGACGACATTCAGGCTGCTCATGCTGGATGGAAAACAGCTGCTTCACATCTGAGGGAGAACCTGCACCATCACAGGTACAAATAAGGACAGAAAACAAATAATATTTAATTATAATTATGTTTCTACCAATCTGTGCTGTGAACATAATGTACTTTCATAATGTACTTCACTTTAATCATCTGACTCAGCATGTTTCCTGCATGTGTCCGCTCTGTGTTTATCCAAGTTCTCCTCTGTTATTCTGTCCTCCGTCTCCATAGAACAGCTCATGTAGAACATGCTCAGTGTGACTGATGGGACATAGAGCAGCACGGACTGACCTGAGGTCAGCCAGACAGTACCTCTGCCTCCAGGAAGGGGGCGTACCTGAGCTCACCTACACACTGCCTTCAGGGGCTGTGGGAGTTAGTCACCAGTGGGGAGCAACCAGTAGTCAGTGGGGAGCTACCAGTAGTCAGTGGGGAGCTAGCAGTAGCCAGTGGGGAGCTACCAGTAGTCAGTGTTGAGCTACCAGTAGCCAGTGGGGAGCTAGCAGTAGCCAGTGGGGAGCTACCAGTAGTCAGTGTTGAGCTACCAGTAGCCAGTGGGGAGCTACCAGTCCCCAGTGGGGAGCTAGCAGTAGTCAGTGGGGAGCTACCAGTAGCCAGTGGGGAGCTACCAGTAGCCAGTGCGGAACTACCAGTCCCCAGTGGATGACAGTGGAGGGGGCGGAGCCTCACCTGGTCAGATCCTGGTCTGCTGGGTGGTAGGAGCTCGTCGATCACACCTATTGATCCTCCTCCATTGATCCTCCTCCATTGATCCTCCTCCATTGATCCTCCTCCTGGGTCGGGGTCTGGGAGCTCCTGTCTGTGTTTTGGAGGAACAGACTTCCCTCTCGTTCAGTTCTGACGTCCAGCTCGCCCGGTTTTCCATTTGTGAGCGTATGAATTCATTGTGTTCTGGAGAGCTTTTAAAGAAGGCCTCGGGGTATTTGTCTTACTTGCAGAATTAGCATTTCTTTCATTCTTTCAGTTTCATGTAAATGCAAATAAACAAAACTAAATGGAATATATTCTAATGGTGGGATTAAAGTGGAGGCTTCCCATCGGCGCTGACCGCCTGCCGAGCATTTATTCCTCTTTGTTTGTTCGCTGCTACTTTAGGTATGTCCCAGCGTTTACTGATAAAGGAGAAGAACCTCATAAATAAACAACAACAACAACAGAGCAGGACTGAACATGAGTGTACAGAGAGCTGCTGCTGCAGACCATGAAGGAACCTTCCCATCCAGCCTCTCGACCTCCCCGAGCTTCATATTTCATCAGGATGAATGATTGATTCACTGTTAATGATTCATGTTTTTACTTTATATTCAAGGAAACATCATGAATTTCCAGGAAGGTTCATTTTTATCAGTCACTGTTTAACAGAACAGCTCAGTAATCTCTAAGTCTGTTAGTATAGTGATGGGCACGTCTTTATGCCTGCGTGTCTCTGCTGGTCCCACAGCCATCGATGGACTTGAACTCTGCACTTTTACTCTCTGACTGTTTTCTGACTGTACGTACAGAGACTCTCCTGTGTTTTTGTTGTTATTGTTATCAGATCAGATTTGATGTCTTTATCTGCGTCCAGACTGAAACTTGGGGACAGAAACTGCAGTGTGCGGTCAGATTCAGAGATGTTTGCTGCTTCCTGGAGTTGCTCAGTGGCTGTGGCAGTGTTTGTCTGTAGGCCAGTGTCAGTGTGTCGTGTGTACCTCCAGCTCACCCCTGCTCAGTGTGTGGCTGTGCTGCAGCCTCTGTGTCTGGGTCCAGATGGTCAGGCCCTGATGATCCGGCTGCAGAGGGAGCTGCTAAACGCTGGTAACCAGGAGGAGCCAGCGAGCCTGGCGGCCCCGCAGGGAGGCCGTCCTTCACTCGTCTCCAGGTTTCACTTGAACCCACTCAGGCTGCGTGGTGGCGGAGCTGCTCACCTTGGGGCTCCCTCAGAGATCGGCTCCTCTGGAGCTCACAGATATGGACCCCGGCCCAATTTCCTCTTGGCTAATTAGCTTGGCTACAATACCGGTGGCAGCCGTCGTTATCAGCCCCCGAGCCTTCTGCTCGCTGTCTGTCTTTTTTCTATTCTGGAGAGCTGCTGCACAACGTGTCCAGAAAGTTAGCGGCTGGCGTGTTTCCACACGCGTGTTTGATAGCAGGACTCATCACGCTTCACTCCAAAGTCACAGAGTCACTAAATCACAAAAACTGAGCATGTTCAGCAGTATACCAGCAAGAACCAGTTTACACTCATTACAGAGCATATACTGCACCAAAGCACATTTTGTATACATACATATATGCTGCGTTTAATAGACTTAGACTGTGTGTATTGTCATTTTGATTCTTATTGTTCCAGTGCACATCATGCTCGGATTATGATGCTTTGGCAAAAATAAATAAATAAATAAATAAATAAATAAATAAATAAATAAATAAAAGAGGTGACACAAGCAGGTGTAGTGTTAATTGAACGCTGTCTATGGAGAAATGAAAACACTGGTGATTTATCGCACAACAACATTATGTGGCTCGTACTCTGAGTTTACAGTATGTTCAGTACATACAGTATGTTCATGTATGTTTACAGTATGTTACAGTATGTTTACAGTATGTTCATGTATGTTCAGTAAGTGAGCCTGAATGGAACAGAGCAAATGAAAAGGTGATGACTGTTTACAGGCTCGACTGGCCAGTGAGTGTGGGATCAGAGCAGCTTCTGAAACTAGATTTTGTG
Source organism: Karalla daura (assembly GCA_029224185.1). Classification (NCBI taxonomy): domain Eukaryota; kingdom Metazoa; phylum Chordata; class Actinopteri; order Chaetodontiformes; family Leiognathidae; genus Karalla; species Karalla daura. Next base: position 854,663 of record CM055195.1, read on the forward strand.
TCGTGTTCATTTTGTGATCATGATTGTGTGAAATAATGCATCAGGTTGATATTCTATCAGTGTTTTATCTCTTAAAGGTGTATAACCTCAAGTCCCGGCCTGGTTCAGCCACACATTTCATTTTACTTTTTTTATTCAATCCTGGTGTGTGTGTATGTGTGTGAGCGTGTATGTGTGTGTGTGTGTGTATGTGTGTGTATGTGTGTGTGTGTGTATGTGTGTGAGCGTGTATGTGTGTGTGTGTGTGTATGTGTGTGAGCGTGTATGTGTGTGTGTGTGAGCGTGTATGTGTGTGTGTGTGTGTGTGTGTGTGTGTGTGTGTGTCCATTGTCCTGTTCCATTAGGTACAAAGCAGGTGAGATGATGAATAGATGGATGGATGAATTTTCATAGAGCTGCTTCCACAGGACAGGATATCCATAAACATGTAACTGCCGAGGGGAGAACAAAGGACTGGAGTCATGAAATTATAATCTCCCACATCCACACGAGGTTGCTCCTCACGTTCTGATGGTCCAGCAGGAAGTGGCCTCAGATGCTCTGTGTTGTCTGTGCTCTGACTGCTGCTTTGTGTCTGTCTCCTCCACTCTGCTCCCACTCAGCAGAACCACTCATTGTGTGTGTCTGTGTGTGCGTGCGTGCAGGATATCTTCTGCAAACCTTATTCTAATTCATGTAATCCTCGGAGATGGCACCAGCCCAGCGTGCAGCCATTCAGAATGCACCAGTGCCCTCAAACGCCTGCTTGGTCCCAGAACACAGACAGTAAGGACCTCAGGGTAATTTCACACTCCGTTATGATTTTGTTCAGAAATAATATGGGTTTGGAGAGAAGTTTGAGTTGACTTCAAAGAGTGAAAGAAAGAAAAAAAGCTGCAGAAATGGAAGAGTCCAGCTTTGATGCCTCAGACAGCCTCCAACCTGTCAAATAAATGCAAATGTGTTTGCATATTAAGTGGAGGAGCTGCAGGTATTATGGCTGCGTGGCAACAAAAAAAGCTTTGTCCTCTCTGGCAGGAAACAAGAAATAAGAATCTAATGAGAGTGAAGAAGTCGCGTTCTGGCAATAAGAGCCGGTTCCAGCGCTGCATGTTTCACCGCAGAGAGAGAAATGAAGGGAGGGGTTCATAGGAGAGCAGCGCAGACGCTCTAATGTCCCTTAATGTGTTAGTGAGGAACATTTGGCTGCAGGGCGTCACGGCCTGACACATGTACACAATAACACAGAGCAGAGCAGCTTCCACACATCAAAGTTTAATGGCTCCACAAAACTAATGCAGTTCAAGCTGCTGCCCCCCCCCAGACCTGCAGACCTCCAGACCTGCAGACCTCCAGACTCACAGACCACCCCTCCACAGCACACTGATGTGCAGAGAATCAAAGAGCGACTCCTTTGATGTGACGAAGCTTCGGAGGCCGGAGGGACTGCAACGTCACACCCGGAGCAGAGGACACCTGAGGACATTCTGTCCTCTGCTCAGCTGTTTCTCTTATTGTACCAGTGGAAAAACTAAAAGGGAGGATGTTAATCCTCTAAATCCCACAGTGGCAATATGAAACATCACTCTGCAAACAGCTGCAAACACGCGCCTGGACAGAAGATGGCTTCTCTGATTACAGTCTTACACAGTCTGTAAGTTTCTAATTAAGCTGGATTTGTTTTTTAAGATTTAAGTGACATTTTTGGAATTTAAGGTTTGATTACAATGTCTAGAACACATAGATGTTCAGTTATTTTGTGAACTATTCATTTCATTTAGAGCTTTGCTGTCATATTACAATAGTGAGGTTGAGTGTTAGCAGATTGGGAACAACATAAAATACAAGCAACCAATCAACCCTGCAAATAAAACCCACAGAGCTTTTATTCACTTCCACTTTTCCATTTTTAAACTCGACTGAATGAGTTTGATAACCCGGCTGCTGGTTACGTGCACACTCGTATCGCTGAGACTAAACTGTACCAACAGATAATTTATGCATTATTATAGGATGAGACTAGAGTTCATTATTGCTGGAGGAGAATCACAACACAATGTAATTAAACATGAATCTCTTTATGATGAGCTTCAGCCTCACAGTGATGCACACGTTAATGCATCAATAGCTACGCTCCAGTATCACATGCAGGACAGGGACAGTGCCTTAATGAGTGCTCCTGCTCCGGGCGTATCGTGATGTTTATACGGAGTAAAAGGTCAAAGTTCTTCTTCTCCTGTTACTCAAACACTCGCCTGTGGCGATCGCTGCATATCTGAGCTCAAACGGTTCATTTACAGCTGCTGCTCTCGTATGAGAGCGAGACGCTTGGATTGTTGATTCATATGAACTGATGTTAGAGAGGAAACACTTGAGTCGAATAATCCACAGAATCAGCTTCAGTGTGTGTAGCATCACGTGACCATCACCCCTCACAAAACAACAAGATGTTTCAGATATCTTAGGTAATCTGATGTAGAGGCTGTAAAGACAGATAGATAGATAGATAGATAGATAGATAGATAGATAGATAGATAGATAGATAGATAGATAGATAGATAGATAGATAGATAGATAGATAGATAGACAGACAGACAGACAGACAGACAGACAGACAGACAGATAGATAGATAGACAGACAGATAGATAGATAGATAGACAGACAGACAGACAGACAGACAGACAGACAGACAGACAGACAGACAGACAGACAGACAGACAGACAGACAGACAGGCAGGCAGATCAGTGTGATGTCATATTCCAGAGATAATTGTGTTAATTATCTCTAGTCTGTCACAGCTTTGGTTTGTTAGTATCCATTGAGAGCTGTTAAAGGGATCTGGAGGAGCCATCCAGTCTGAAGACGCTACTGGACGGGTCTGTCCACAGCTCCAACACAAACCCTCCACTGGGAGCTGTGAGGAGACGCTTCACGGTCAGATGTGCGTCTCAGAGGCTGAGCTGCTCTGGCTGCAGCCTGCAGAGTGGAGGGGAGTCCTGCTCAGTAGGAGCCGCTCGCTCTGTCACACACAAACACACACACACACACACACACACACACACACACACACACACACACACACACACACACACACACACACACACACACACACTCCCAGTCACTCTCCCCCACTGGCAGGTGAGGTCCACACACACCGGGGGGGGCAAATGGCAGCCCGCCCCCTGCCTGGGCGGTGGCGTCACACAGCGAGCGGCTGATATCAATCTGCAGCAAGTTTATGGAAAACACACAGTAAACAACAAACAACAAACAACAACCTGAGGACGCTTCCAGAGGAACGCCGAGCCTCCTCACTGCTCATCTGTAACCTGAAGGAAGAACCCACACCCTCAAACAAACCTCATTACCTTTAATGGTCACTGAGGAATTATCCAGGCGTTAGTCATGGCCATTACTCACCTGAGGAGCTCCATCTGCCTGATGGAGCTCCTCATCATCACTGTTACTATGATGGTGAGGGTGAAGCTGCTGGAGGTGACACAGAGGGAACCAGGCTGTACCGCTCTGTCACAGGCCGACCATGGGACAGTCCTGTAGGACTCACTCTCACTGTTGGCTTTAAGCATAAACAATACAACAACAACAATCATAATAATAATAATAATAATGTTCAATTGGAACATTTCAGTGGAAACAAAGAGAGCTGCCATACTTCATTTTTGCTGCAAAGCATCATGGGACTTTGTTCTATTTGTCCTCTTCTTTTTCTGGGAGGAGAAGGGTTAGGGTTGGGGCTAGGGTTAGGGTTGGGGTTAGGGTTAGGGTTAGGGTTGGGGTTAGGGTTAGGGTTAGGGTTAGGGTTGGGGTTAGGGTTAGGGTTAGGGTTGGGGTTAGGGTTAGGGTTAGGGTTAGGGTTGGGGTTAGGGTTAGGGTTAGGGTTGGGGTTAGGGTTAGGGTTAGGGTTAGGGTTGGGGTTAGGGTTAGGGTTAGGGCTGGGGTTAGGGTTGGGGTCAGGGTTAGGGTTAGGGTTGGGGTTAGGGTTAGGGTTAGGGCTGGGGTTAGGGTTGGGGTCAGGGTTAGGGTTAGGGTTAGGGTTAGGGTTAGGGCAAGTGTTAGGGTTGGGATTAGGGTTAGGGTTAGGGTTGGGGTTAGAGTTAGAATTAGGGTTGGGGTTAGTGTTAGGGCTGGGGTCAGAGTTAGGGTTAGGGTTAGTGTTAGGGTTAGGGCTAGGGTTAGGGTTAGGGCTAGGGTTAGGGTTAGGTTTAGGGTTGGGGTTAAGGTTAGGGCTAGGGTTAGGGTTCGGTTTAGGGTTGGGGTTAGGGTTAGGGCTAGGGTTAGGGCTGGGGTTGGATGAAGTGGATGATGTTTTGTCACTCGTGTCTGGAACACAGCCTCACAACAGCGTCTCCTCATTTCACCTCTGTGGTTTTAAAAACATCGTGAGACGATTCTTTCTTTCTTATTATGCAGCTTACTTTCCTACATGTATTAGATATGAATACAAATATCATCTGGTTGATCTGCACTTACTTGAAAATAAATGTTAAAATGTGGTTGCTTGAAACATCAATTAATATACACGTTATTTACATAGAATCTTCCAGAGTTAAACTCAGATGCTTAAAGTAAACTGAACGTGGTGATGTAAATGCAACATAATGCAGCATCATGTCTCCTTTACATCTAAGAATTCAGCTTCATCTTAATTAAGTTAAGCTATGAATTTATAATAATTAAGGTTTACATGAATACATCTTCTTTCTTGGAGCCTGTAAAAGCTTGAGTGCAGGATGTGTGTGTGTGTGTGTGTGTGGCAGCAGCTTCCTGTACTCTTTTCTCTGATCTCTCCTTTGCCCTTTTTTTCTTTCCTTGCTTGTAAAAGTTCTACATGACTTTCACCCAGTGTGATAATGGTTTTCCAGAGGAGACGCCATTAGGAGGAAAAAGAAAAAAGACATAATCGTTCTGTAGGAGAATAATGGAGGACGAGTCGGGGGAAGGTCTCCTGGAGCTTTCAGTGTAAGATCACCAGAAAGTGAGAGGATGTAATGGTCTGCGTGTCTGCTCCAGCAGCTCAGCAGCTCCTCATCCTGTCTTCATCCTGAGGTGTTGGAGTTCTGCTGGGCTCAGCAGCTCAAGGCTTCACTGACTCCAGGCTGGAGCAGGAGGAGGATTTGGAATTTGAAGAACTGGAATCTGAAGTGAATGGGCCACAGGATGCTGAATTGAATCTTTTTATTTCTGGGAAAGGATTTTTACAGAACATTTTCCATAATTTAAAAAGTTAATAAAGTTAATATATCAAGCTAAATGAAGTGTTTCATAGATGATGGTTTTATAATGTTTTTCTCCTAATTGTGGAAGTCCACCTGAAGTTCATAGTAATAAGTATTTGTATGGAATATGTTAAACAGTCATGTATGTAATACAATGTAAGGCATGATTCTGGAATGCACCCAAAACCCCAAAAATCTATTGGGATTTCATGAAATTTCAATTGTATTTGATCAATTCAAGATTGAATTGCGATTCCATGTTTTCCAATTTCAATTTCTGGAAGTGAACTGAATTTTGCACAAGCCTGACTGACACATGATGAGACCTGATATATTTGTGATTTTACTAAACACTGTTCACTGTGGGTGAGGAGCTCTGCTCTCATGCTAAATGGTGTGTGTAAGAGGCAGTAACAGTAATGAAAGGCTGCTCCTGCACTGTGTAGGTTAGGCTGCTCAGACTGGAGTTAGCAGCGCTAGCAGCTTCAGCTCAGAACCAGAGTGGATGATGACAACTGCATCTGTGCCACATCATCCCCACATAATCAGACAAATCCACCAGTTCATCATCTCCAGCTCCCAGGCAGGTCCAGTCCATCACACACACACGCACACACACGCACACACGCACACACACACACACTCAGAGGGTGGGTCAGAGGGTCGGCGGTTCCTGCCCACCTCATAATGGTGGTGTGTGAATGGGTGTGAATAGGTGAAAGTGACTTCTGTCACATTTAATAACCAGTCCAAGTCACATTCTTTCCCCTTCAAACCAGTCAAATGATCATTTCTGTCCAAAGGGAAAGGAAAGTCAACGGAAGTCTCACACACACACACACACACACACACACACACACACACATACACTCAGACACACTCAGACACACACACACACACACACACAACACACACAGACACACACACACACACACACACATAAACACACAGACACACACTCAGACACACACACTCAGACACACACACAGACACACTCAGACACACACACTCAGACACACACACACACACACACAGACACACACACACACACACACACACTCAGATACACAGACAGACACACACACACACAGACAGACACACACACACTCAGACAGACACACTCAGTCCCAGTGTGTGATGTGGGTTTCAGTGCATTAGAGGGAGTGAGTGTCGGCAGCTCGCTCTGTGCACCTGTCATCTCCATCCTGCTCATCCTCTCAGGATGCTTGGCTGCGGTGGAGGACGATTGCAGCTTCCAGCCAGTCATGAGCTCGTTATCCCCCTGGGACGCAGGGCGAGCCGGTGGTTAGAGGCCGGCCCGCAGCCCAAAGGCCAAGGGAGCGAACCGCTGCATCCATCTGCACCCATGTGTCAAAGTGGAGCTGAGTGAGACGTGCAGGGCTGGGCTTCCTGCTGACCGCTCTGCTCTCCAGTCTGAGCCGTGGCCGGAGGCACACTGCTCCTGCACTCAGCTGTTGAGTTTTGGTCTCAAGTCCTCACAGCTCTCAGAAAAAGTCTAAAAGCCCATCACATTGTATTCATCACAAAGAGTGAACTGGGGATTTTGCATATGCTTATACAGCTCCATGAGAACCTCTGAGATGTCTCTAACAGAGCTGCTCTCCTCAGCTGCTCCTCCAGACGTGTCCATCTAGAAGCTGATCTCAAAGTGTGATGGAAACACTTTGTTCACATCTCCAGGTCACGTGACCTGACGTAGGGGTCACATGACCAGTTCCCTTCAGACCAGATGGACAGAGGAGGAGACTCAACTGTTTCTACATCTGATTCAAAGATCTAAGAAAACTATGTTCTGGACGTCCATCTTCCTCAGAGTGGAGGACCAGGACCACATGGTACCAGGGTTATTATGGGATGGAGCAGGACCACATGGTACCAGGGTTATTATGGGATGGAGCAGGACCACATGGTACCAGGGTTATTATGGGATGGAGCAGGACCACATGGTACCAGGGTTATTATGGGATGGAGCAGGACCACATGGTACAAGGGTTATTATGGGATGGAGCAGGACCACATGGTTCCAGGGTTATTATGGGATGGAGCAGGACCACATGATACCAGGGTTATTATGGGATGGAGCAGGACCACATGGTACCAGGGTTATTATGGGATGGAGCAGGACCACATGGTACCAGGGTTATTATGGGATGGAGCAGGACCACATGGTACCAGGGTTGCTATGGGATGGAGCAGGACCACATGGTACCAGGGTTATTATGGGATGGAGCAGGACCACATGGTACCAGGGTTATTATGGGATGGAGCAGGACCACATGGTTCCAGGGTTATTATGGGATGGAGCAGGACCACACTCTATCTAAAATTAGGTTCAGACACCTTCAGCAGCGGTTTTAAGAAATAGAACGTTTATTATGTGAAAAGCTGTGATGGAAACACAGCCAGAGCCTCCATCTTCATCTTTCGTTCTTTTTTTTTCTTTCAAACCGTTTTCACGTCTCCACTTGCACTTTTGAACCCAGAGCTTTTGAGTGGATATCAGAGGTTTTTTGAGCACGTGCTCTGATTCAGGCTCTTTTGATTTTTGAGCTGGCACTGCGGTGAACTCCTCGCTGTTAACATAAAACACCATCCTCTCTCCTCGGGCGTTCTGAGAGGTGAAGGTTACCGAGCGACGAGAGCATGAAAGCCCCTGAGGAGAGTGGGGCAGGAGCTGGGCAGGAGCCAGGCGGGAGCCGGGAGGGAGCCGGACGGGAGCCGGACGGGAGCCGGACGGGAGCCGGGAGGGAGCCGGACGGGAGCCGGACGGGAGCCGGGCGGGAGCCGGGAGAGAGCTGGGAGGGAGCCGGACGGGAGCCGGGAGGGAGCCGGGAGGGAGCCGGACGGGAGCCGGACGGGAGCCGGACGGGAGCCGGACGGGAGCTGGGAGGGAGCTGGGAGGGAGCTGGGCGGAGCTGGGAGGGAGCTGGGTGGGAGCTGGGCGGAGCTGGGCGGAGCTGGGAGGGAGCTGGGAGGGAGCTGGGTGGGAGCTGGGAGGCGTGGAGCATCTGCTGGCTGGGCCTGGAGGACGCTGGGCGAGCCCCGGCTGCTGACCGCCCCCTGAGGCCGGACGGGCCCTGGTCCTGCCTCATCCTGCCTCAGTCCCTCCAGCTGCTGCTCACACACCTCACGATGAAGCATCCTCGAGACCAACGCCATTCTCCAGCTCAAACAGGAAACACAAAGTGTTTGACTGGCTCCTCACTTCCTGTTTTCCTGGAAACACCTCACGTCCTCCAGGCCTGGAGGGGCAGACAGTCGGCAGACAGACAGACAGACAGAGAGAGAGACAGATAGACAGACAGACAGACAGATAGATAGATAGATAGATAGATAGATAGATAGATAGATAGATAGATAGATAGATAGATAGATAGATAGATAGATAGATAGATAGATAGATAGATAGATAGATAGACAGGCAGAGAGGCAGACAGATAGACAGATAGACAGGTAGACAGACAGTTAGATAGATAGACAGACAGACAGGCAGACAGACAGACAGGCAGACAGACAGACAGATGGACAGATCACATGGAGGTGTTTCTATCTCCAGTTTGTATACACATTTGTGCTGCAGGTCCTTTGTTCTAGCGTCCTTTGTTCTCTGAGCTAATAATCCCAGCTCGTCAGAGGGATGACGGAGCGCTCGGCCCTGTTGTTATTGGACAGTTGACTTCATGATTACATTTCCTAAACAAGTCGACTGATGTATGGTATCAATAGACTGTCCTCAAACAGTCCCACATGTACATACATTTAACGGGAAAAAATGTCTCCTTCGGACACAAATTGCATTCTGGGAGCCTTAATGGGTATTTCTCTGATTGATGACAATGTGCCCTATAATATAATAAAGCTCATTTGGGTGTGAAATACTACACATCATTTCTACGAGGCCACAAATCCCATCTACTGCTTCACTGAGCTGCGCTGCCAATGGAGCAGCGCTGGGTTTTCTCTCTTCATCACGTCTCAAATTAGAGGCTGAGTTCAGCCAGAGCTTTAGGATTCAAACCCAGCCAGAAAAAGAAACTCTGCCTTTCAGTGTCTGCGTCATGTCGCCGTTCCTCAAACTCTCAGAATCAGAGCTGCTGCTCCCGCCATGAAATAGACTGATAAGGTGAAAGTTATGATCTTTAATTGATTTCACTCCCATTTCACTCTTGAAGGAAGATGTAGATAGAATCATTTTTTAAGCCCAACGATGTGTTGGCGAGAGCAGGGTGAGGGCTGTGTGTGTGTGTGTGTGTGTGTGTGTGTGTGTGTGTTAACACTGTGTGTGGTCGGGGGATGTGAAATCACATGATTAGACCTGCATGGGAGGAAACAGCTCATGGAGATGATTCTCTCTGTTTATGCTGGATTATTCTGTGGATTATTGCAGATGTCTGTTTCAGATTCATTTGTGCCAAGTGGGAGGAAGGAGGGCGGGGGCTCCAGCAGACCTGACATGCTGCAAAATAAGAAATCTGTGCCGTTTAATCAGCGCTCCCGGAGGGTGCTATCAGCGACGCCTCAGCCTAATGTGTGTGTTCCTCCAGAGACGCAGGTCAGCTTCATCACTGGGAAATCTGGGTCACATGGAAAATAACCAGTAAGAGCTTCCTGGAGATCTGGATCCAGAAAGTCCGGGTCAGATTGCAGCGCTGCAGAGGGTCAAGCAGCAGGCGCACATAATGTATGCACACACACACACACACACACACACACACACACACACACACACACACACACACCATCAGCATCTCCACTGGAAGAGGCTGTTGACGCTGGTTGTCTTGGTAATACAACAGTTATTAGATTCCAGCAACAGAAATATTGACCTTTAAGCTGCGCAGATAATCGTTTCTCAAAATGTTTAGAGGAAAAACTCTTCCAGAACCCTGTGATTTGTTCATTGTTACCTCAGTCAGACTTTGACCTTCACCGCAGAATCAGGTTTGTTCAGTTTTCTTCGTCACAAGGTTGTTTTCATATTCATGCGTTTAAGGGAGAAAAGAAAAGTTTCTCTCACCTTTCTCTTGAATCTGGACGTGAATGATGAACATTTTTCTCTGAAATGTAGTTATGTAACAGCGTGCATCGTACACGTGTGTGACTCCTGCGTTTACAGACTCTGCAGTAAAGAAGACACATTGAGTCCATTAGTTACACTTGTGAGATGAAAAATACTTGTAATTTCATCAGATTATGGATTTTTTTAATATGTGGGTGGAAGCAGATATAGTCAAAGCTGAGTTTTTTTACTATGTCTTAAAGTTTCTGCCCTGGCATTGATTAAACTCATTAAACCACAACTTGGTCTCTATTCATCAAAGTCACACATTTATTATTTTATTTTTTATCCATGAAAAACCCTCATGTCTCAAAATCCCTTCGATATAACTTCACAGCTTTGCCGATTTGTGGTGTGTATGTGTATATAGTGTGGAGTTGTCATAAACTGTAAAGTTTAATAGTATTATTTTAACTGGGAGGCATCAGGCGTCACAGAGCATTTGAAGAGAAACCAGGACAGAGCTGGTCCAGCTCGGCCCAGCGTCCTGGTCTTTCAGTCTGGATGAAGCAGCCACACAGCTTACTGAGGAACCTCGCTTCTGTCTTCACTTTCAGCTCGAACCGTTGGGAACGTTTGATCCGAACACATCTGGAGGCCGAACATGTGGAGGCCGTTTCTGTCTCAGTCTCAGTCAGAGCAACTCTGGAACCTTCTGGACCCAGTTCAAGCAGAGCGTGTAGCTGCTGCACAGCTTCATTTAACCTGATTCACTAATCACACATCCTCCTGGAACGTTCTGGAACGTTCACTAATCACACATCCTCCTGGAACGTTCTGGAACGTTCACTAATCACACATCCTTCTGGAACGTTCACTAATCACACATCCTCCTGGAACGTTCTGGAACGTTCACTAATCACACATCCTCCTGGAACGTTCACTAATCACACATCCTCCTGGAACGTTCTGGAACGTTCACTAATCACACATCCTCCTGGAACGTTCTGGAACGTTCACTAATCACACATCCTTCTGGAACGTTCTGGAACGTTCACTAATCACACATCCTTCTGGAACATTCACTAATCACACATCGTTCTGGAACGTTCTGGAACGTTCACTAATCACACATCCTTCTGGAACGTTCACTAATCACACATCCTTCTGGAACGTTCTGGAACGTTCACTAATCACACATCCTCCTGGAACGTTCTGGAACGTTCACTAATCACACATCCTTCTGGAACGTTCTGGAACGTTCACTAATCACACATACTTCTGGAACGTTCTGGAACGTTCACTAATCACACATCCTTCTGGAACGTTCTGGAAGACTCGACTGGAAGAACGTTAGCCTTGGGAATAACGTTCCAGAAAGAGATAAACAACAAAACACACTGTAGTGGATCCCGCTCTGTGAGAGTCGTCAACAGTCTCTTTATATGCCAGATGCAGCCTGTGAGCAGGGACATAATCAGGGAGCTGTCCCCAGCACACACACACACACACACACACACACACACACACACACACACACACACACACACACACACACACACACACAGTCCCTTTCAACTCCACCATCTGGCCACTGCTACAGGTGGGGAGTCAGAATATTTCACCCAGCTCTTCTGCTGAGCCACAGCCTCTCTGCTGCTTCTCTTTGTTTTGGTCGTCTGTAATTATGACATCTGACATGTCATAATTGGAGCTGTGCTGCTGGTCCCCACTGGTCCCCACTGGTCCCCACTGGTCTCCACTGGTCCCCACTGGTCCCTACTGGTCCCCACTGGTCTCCACTGGTCCCCACTGGTCCCTACTGGTCCCCACTGGTCCCCACTGGTCTCGACTGGTCCCCACTGGTCCCCACTGGTCCCCACTGGTCTCCACTGGTCCTCACTGGTCCCCACTGGTCTCCACTGGTCTCCACTGGTCCCCACTGGTCTCCACTGGTCCCTACTGGTCCCCACTGGTCTCCACTGGTCCCCACTGATCAACATGTTAACATGTGCACATGTATGAAAATGTGCTGTTGACCCACCATGTCACCGTTCAGTTCACTGCTCTTTTTTGAGGCGATTCTGAAACATGTGAAACATGTTTAGATGATATGTTTAGATGAAACATGAAACATGTTTAGATGACATGAGAAACTCTTAGGAATTCAGATTTTGAAGTAAAGTGTTGCCTGTTATATTTTTGAGTGCTGATAATATTCTGTAAATTAAACCTGCAGATGAAATAACTATTTTTGAAAAAAACGTGTAAATTACAGTTACAGAAAAGCTGTTGGACAGCAACATACATGGATTCCATGGGTGTATTTTGAGTTCCAGTATTGGGGCTGTTTTTGGGGCATTTTGGAATCTGGTTGGACAGTTTTGAGTTTTATTTGGCTGCTTTTGCCTCACAGACCTGGCAACCGCTGCAGACACATGGCGGCCCATCTGTCAGCCTTGAGGAGGAGCGACGCTCCTCACCCCTGCACCACCACAGCAGGCGTGTCATGCAAACCTGTGCAAAGGATCTACTCTGACCTCCTGTTTCATTACTTACACAGATAATTTTATTGTTCTATTATTAAAATGTTCTAAACTAATCCTCCTGACGCTACACTGTTTAACCCTGCAAATATTAAAAATAAAATCTTAAATTTCATGATTTTGACTCCAGCATTAGAAAAAGGTAAATCTTGCCTTTGCATGCTGTGACGATGACCTTTCACCTGCCTATTAAATGATAGTCATAGTGCTCAGTCAGTTACAGACAGAGAGTCACGTCACGTTAAGTCACAGTTTGTCATGTGAACGTGTTCATGTTGTGACGGTCGCTGTGTGCAGGTACGTTCTAGTCTGTACACACTCAGCTCGTACTCTGTGTTTACTGCAGTAAACAGTGTGAATGGTCAGGGTTTCAGGACCATTAAACACACTGTTCCTTGTGTGTTGTTTTACATTGATCACCTAAGCGAGCTGTGGAGCGACGTGTACACAGCAGCGTTTCTGATTCTGATAATTGAACCATTATTATTGATCATTGTCGTCATGATATGGAAGAAAGCCTGAATCCCTTCCACTGACAATAGAGGAAATGCTCCCACTGAATGTCCGTCATCAACTTTCTTCACATGCAGGCTCAGATGCACTTTTGAACTCGCCACTGGATCAAAGGATGTCGAGAACAAACAGATATAAAGAGAGGAGCGGCGGTGGCGGAGAGGCTGCAGCGTGAGCCTGTAAAACTAAACGCTGCATCCTCTCTAATGTGTTTACAAAAGGCTGCGGCAGGGTTACACAAGCACACAGCCCCACACTGCAGATTACCCTGACTGAATAGTGTCTCCGGGATTTTTCTTTAACTGAGGCAAAAGTCTGAGGGAAGGAACGGAGCGGGCGGAACGAGGATCCCGACAGAGGGACAAAGAGATAGCGAGGGAGAGAAAAGACGAGGCAATGAGTTTGAGAGAGGGAGAGATTTGGAATTACTGCCTACTACACTGTGAGAGATATCTCTCTATTAGCATAAAATTACAATGGTGAAGGGTCGCCTCTGCTTGAGGGATTGTCTGAGATCATCTTAATCTCCAAGTGCCTGCAAATCAGATGACTCCCCCAAAGTTTAATCATGCCACCAGGGCTGGAGCAGAACCTGATGAGCTGCAGCCGAGCGCCGTCTTTACGAGCGCCGCCTGGTCCCAGCGCAACAGGACATCAAGGTTTTAATGGGAGGAGCGGCCGCAGACTGCTCCTGTAAATGTTATGAGATCCACCGACGCCTGCGAAAACGTGTTTTATTTATCTCATCGTTATTCTGCTCCCATCAACAAACGACCTTGGATGCAACGTTTGGTTTGCTGCAGGAATGAGGTCACGTGTCGCTCTTTGGGGCATTTGTAAATTTAGCAGCTTCAGTAGAAGAGGCCAGAGATGGACCAGCAGCTGCATGTGTGCACTTCTACTGGGACCATCAGCAAACAGGCACTCTGTCATGTCCAGCTGCTGCAGTGGCTGACACCATGGGATGCTCCTCAATTCTCCATCTTCGGCTTCAAGCTTTTATTTCTGCTCTCAAACTGTTCATATTGTTCCTTTGTCCATGCAGCAGCAGTTCTAGCACCATCACGTGTGTTTCTGGGCTCCTGCCGCTGACCTCCTCACCCTATCCCTCTCTCGCGTTTCTGCTGCAGATGTTCCATCTTTTCTTTGAACAAATGCAAAATTTCTCTCTGTGCACATTTTCACTGTGGTTATTTAGCCAAGAGGTTATTGTGACGTTCTGTTTTTCTTTACAAACCAACCACAGGAAAATCAGGGATTCATTCATTGTGCTCATGGTGTCCAGGTGTCGCCATCCTGATGCTGTTATTGTTGCTACTGTCACTGCTGTTACTGCGACCATCACTACTACTATTGTTATTAACTTACTATTAACTTTCAGCGCTACTCTCCTCCTCATCACGAGGACGCTGGTGTCACCAGTAGAACCAGAGGACCCCGGGCCGGTTCTGCTGGTGTCACCAGTAGAACCAGAGGACCCCGGCCCGGTTCTGCTGGTGTCACCAGTAGAACCAGAGGACCCCGGGCCGGTTCTGCTGGTGTCACCAGTAGAACCAGAGGACCCCGGGCCGGTTCTGCTGGTGTCACCAGTAGAACCAGAGGACCCCGGGCCGGTTCTGCTGGTGTCACCAGTAGAACCAGAGGACTCTGGGCCGGTTCTGCTGGTGTCACCAGTAGAACCAGAGGACCCCGGGCCGGTTCTGCTGGTGTCACCAGTAGAACCAGAGGACTCTGGGCCGGTTCTGCTGGTGTCACCAGTAGAACCAGAGGACCCCGGGCCGGTTCTGCTGGTGTCACCAGTAGAACCAGAGGACCCCGGGCCAGTTCTGCTGGAGGTCTGATCGTTCAGATCAAACCTCATTAGAAAAGAGGCTAAGTGGTGCTCCAGAGTGCACGTTGCTAGCAGATTTATTTCTGGCTTAATATGCTATCGTAACTGGATCTGAATGTCTTCATTCATTCATCCATTCATTCATCACCCATTCATTCATCCATCCATTCTCTCTTGTTGACAGATGGATGGAAACCTGCTGCTCCCTCTACTCTGAACAAATGTCTAAGAAAGATTTTATACATGAAGTGGATGTTGATTGGCTGATTATTATCATCACTGAACAAAGTGTGAAATGTTTCTCTCTATTGGCTGAATTTTGAAATGAACCCAACATTCAATTAATTTACAAAAACTTGTCACTCATTTGTTAAGTGCTGAGAGAACTCCAACATGTAGCGAAGCTGTGAGGTTGTGTCCGTGGTGGAGCCGTCCAGACCAGAACAAACAGGGATGTTTGTGGGCAGGTCGGTCTGAGCCTGGTCCTCAGACGGGAGGCTCAGAATGTGAGAAAACGCTGAGCGAAAGAACCACTGATATCTCAGGAAAAAGCTCTCAGCAGGAGAATCTTTCCATGACAAAAGTTAATCCTTCCGCCCTGGGAGGAGGTGCGATAACATCAGAAGACAGTGAACGCATCCCACTCTGCTCGGCTGCATCTTCTCTAAACTGCAGCGACGCTCACATCTGCCACTTTGTGGGAGTGAAGGAACAAACACGACTCCCCTGATGTGTGCATCCTGCCCCACTTCTGTTTCTGTCACCTATAAATGCATGTTCAAAGAGTCAAAGAGTTTTTATTGTCATTCCAGTTTGCACTGGTAGCAGCTGATGGCATGATAAACAATGATACTGGGAGTAATAGTAACCAGGTAAATCAACAAGGGAATCTATCAAGAGCTATAGGAGCTAACCATGTTACCCCTGATGTGGAAATTGGCTTGAAAACACGTCTGTTTGCGTAGAAGACTGAAGAGAGAATGATTTACATTGTAAGAATTCAGCTTCAGTTCTCACAAAGAAACGTTGCAGACTGAGTTTTATCACAGAGCGGACTGTGTTGTGCACGCATCCAGAAGCAGTTACATCAGAATCATCTACAGACGCGTCCTCACGACTTCCTCGTTCCCTCCGCTCTGGCCTCGGGGTTTTTAGTTTGCATTCAAGGTCCAGTAAGACATGTTTGATCTTTACAATACGAGTGCCAGTAAAAGTTAAGCCCAAAGATTTAAATTCACTCTAAAATTCATCCTCTCTCCCCAAGAACAATACCTCTATAAGCTCCAACACTTTGTGCACTTCAAAGGCATTAAAACCGCAGCTCCTTTGTGCTTAAAACAAAGACAGACGTGCTTCCTTTCAGGTTTTGGAGGGCAATATCAACAGAAAACCTCCAAAGTAAAGCAGAAACTCGACAGAGACGGACAAAAAAATTACCTGAGAAAGTTTTTGCTCTTTTTTTTAATTTACTGTTTTCTTCTCGCTTTTGCAAGTTTCTGAAACAAGCGCAGCTACAGATAAAGCGTGAGGCTAGAGAGAGAGAAAGAGAGAGAGAGAAAGAGAGAGAGAGAGAGAGAGGGAGGGACCGAGGGAGAGGGAGAGAGAGTGAGGGAGAGAGAGGGGGAGAGGGAGAGGGAGAGAGAGTGAGGGAGAGAGAGGGGGAGAGAGAGAGGGAGAGGGAGAGAGAGAGAGAGAGCGAGGGAGAGGGAGAGAGAGAGAGGGAGAGAGAGAGACCGAGGGAGAGGGAGAGAGAGTGAGGGAGAGAGAGAGACCGAGGGAGAGGGAGAGAGAGTGAGGGAGAGAGAGAGGGGGAGAGAGAGAGGGAGAGGGAGAGAGAGAGAGAGAGCGAGGGAGAGGGAGAGAGAGAGAGAGCGAGGGAGAGGGGGAGAGAGAGAGAAAGAGGGAGAGAGAGAGAGACAAAGTGAGAGAGGGAGAGGGAGAGAGAGTGAGGGAGAGGGAGAGGGGGAGAGAGAGAGGGAGAGAGGGAGAGGGAGAGAGAGAGAGAGAGAGCGAGGGAGAGGGGGAGAGAGAGAGTGAGGGAGAGGGAGAGGGAGAGACAAAGTGAGAGAGGGAGAGGGAGAGAGAGTGAGGGAGAGGGGGAGAGAGAGAGAGAGAGAGCGAGAGGGGGAGAGAGAGAGAGAGGGAGAGAGAGGGAGAGGGAGAGGGAGAGTGACAGAGCGAGGGAGAGGGAGAGGGAGAGAGGGAGAGAGAGAGTGACAGAGCGAGGGAGAGGGAGGGGGGGGGGGTGACAGAGCGAGGGAGAGGGAGCGTGCCCCAGTCTTATCACCCGCTGCACAGATTAGTGCTGAACGGAAGAGAAAAAGGTTGCAAAGGAGGGAAAAAAAAGAATAAAAGCTGCTCTCCAGTATTAGAACAGACAGTTGCATTAGCTTTCTAATAAGAAGAGACAGAGCAGTACTGAGGCCTGAACAGGGAGAGAGGAGTGTTTCCTGGCTGCCTGGGGGGTCCCCCCCCCCCCCCCCCCCCATCTCTCCTCTGTCCTCTCCTCTTACATCAGATGGGGACGAGGAGCAGCAGCAGCATGTCGCAGCTTGACCTCGTGCAGCGTTAATTATGGGAGCATGTTCAGCTGATCATCTGCAGCTCCACACCGCAGCAGCAGCAGCAGCAGCAGCAGCAGCAGCAGCAGCAGCAGCAGCAGCAGCAGCAGCAGCAGCAGGATGCAGCAGCAGCAGCAGCAGCAGCAGCTACAGCAGCAGCAGGATGCAGCAGCAGGATGCAGCAGCAGGATGCAGCAGCAGCAGCAGCAGGATGCAGCAGCAGGATGCAGCAGCAGCAGCAGCAGGATGCAGCAGCAGCAGCAGCAGCTACAGCAGCAGCAGCAGCAGGATGCAGCAGCAGCAGCAGCAGCAGCAGGATGCAGCAGCAGCAGCAGGATGCAGCAGCAGCAGCAGCAGCAGCAGCAGCAGGATGCAGCAGCAGCAGCAGCAGCAGCAGCAGCAGCAGGATGCAGCAGCAGCAGCAGCAGCAGCAGCAGCAGCAGCAGGATGCAGCAGCAGCAGCAGCAGCAGCAGCAGCAGCAGCAGCAGCCTTTGTCCTGTGAAGGCCCCGTGACTTACGAGGCGCTGGCCGCTTCAGGTAGTAATGTTGTGGAAGCTCCTCCTCAGTTCTCCCTCAGGTTCCTCAGTTCTCCCTCAGGTTCCTCAGTTCTCCCTCAGGTTCCTCAGTTCTCCCTCAGGTTCCTCAGTTCTCCCTCAGGTTCCTCAGTTCTCCCTCATGAGGAACATGAACCACCAGTGAGATGATCAAAACCATCTCTCTGCTCTCCAGTGCAAATTATGAGCATCCATGTGTAATTTTCCTGGTAGTTGCTGGTAGTTGCCATAATTCCCACAGGCCCTGAAGGCAGCATGCAGGTGAGCTCACCACCGCCCCCTCATAATAATAATAATTGTTATTATTATTATTATCATTATTGTTATTATTATTATTATTTACATAATATTAGATGATTTTGAGCAAAGCAGTGATGGAAATGCAGCTGCAGACATGTTTGCTGAACCTCCCCGTGTCTGAGTGATGTTGCCCTGTACCACAGCCTGGATTCATGCAGAGTGAACATATAGTAAACATATAGTAAACATATAGTAAGCATATAATAAACATATAGTAAACATATAGTAAGCATATAATAAACATATAGTATGCATATAGTAAGCATATAATAAACACATAGTAAACATATAGTAAGCATATAATAAACATATAATAGAACAATGTTCTGGGTTAGGAGGCGAGCAGACCAGGTGTGTGTCTGTTCCAGGGACACCTGGAAGCCCACAGAGACGTCACATGACATGTGGCCTCGTCATCCGTCCTTTGGCCCCGCGGCCTCGTTGCCACAACCACAGGAAGAGTGAAAAGCGTCTTGTCAGGCGTCCCTCAGCCCTCGCCGGCCGCCATGTGACAGGCGCGTCCACCTCCAGCTGAACCAGTTTCTCCTGACGAGACGCTGAGAGACCGCAGAGGATCTGAGAGCCTCCGATTACCGTCCCGGCAGGTGTCCGGATGCCTCGCCATCACCGAGCACATACACACACACACACACACACACACACACACACACACACACACACTCACAGGCAGAGGGAGGGACAGGAGCTGAATCCCAACACCTGGCTCTGATGCGATTGGCATGCGCGCCCTGCAGCCATTAGCTGCAGCGCGGCCGTGTGAAATGTAGATCGTGGAGAGCGTAGAGCCAGCAGGATTAACCCCCCATCACCCCCCCCCCCCATCACCCCCCCACCACCCCTCCAGTCCCCCCATCTCCCCCACCACCCCTCTGCTCTCTGTCCACCTACTGTATTTCACATGCCTGCAGCGTCAGGTCCACACACACACACACACACACACACACACACACACATACACACACACACACACACACACACTGCTCAGACAGAGCAGCCGAGGTTCCACCGCTCACACCAGAATGTGTAGACGAGTTATTTGTTGTTTGTTTGCGTTTTGATTGGAGGCAGCGCCCGATGGTGAGAGTGGTTGTTCACCAGACGCCTTGTTCCTCGACATGCAGCAATTAAAACTTTAATTAGGCTGAAATGAGAAACTGTCTCTGATGCTTAATTTCTCATTTAGTCATGTGAGAGTGAGGCGATGAAGTCCCATTAAGCTCCATCCACCAGGACAGCCAATATAGATTCACAGAGAGCAGCCGCAGCCTCTCTGCTAATTCTTTGATTTATTCCAACTTTCACAACGAGGAGAAGGAAGGAGCGTGCATGACAAATGTGAGCTGTGCTCATTTCAGAGCATCGCATTTACACTGTTCACAAAACGGAGCGAGCGGCGGTGATCTCCAGCACGTGCCCCGCCCTGCAGACTCTCCTGGCCCTCATGTGCAGGCTGAGCTGCTGCACAGTGTTTGGCTGTTTGCAGGAGAGTACTTTCTGCTGCTTCCTGCATATTTTGGTCCCGTAATGTCTGAGCTTAAAATTCCTTAAATTTCTAAAGCCATTAAAGCGACTTCATGGGGATTTTTTCACCCGTTGATTTTTGATCCCAGCGATGCTCCAGAAAAGTCCGAGCCTGCTCTGGTTTGCCTGAACTCCTCGAGATAAGGCGAGTTCACCCTCGGCCCGCTGCGTTCCAGCACTTTCTCTGTTCTTTGACTCTATTTTTTGCTTTTAAATACAGCGAAGCACAACGCAAACCAATTATCTACATAAATGCGTTGGCTTTTAACGTCGCATCGACCTGAATATTGATGCCGTCGTGCGTGTCTGAATTTACATTTCCTCTGCAGGATCCTTCCTCTGCATACAAAGCAGACAGGATTCTCTCATTTTTGAGAACATTTTCCTTTACATCTCAGGTTCAAGGACTGTGTCTACTGTTGCATAGCTTCAAAGATTCTTTATGGGGGGAGGAGGAGAACGGGGAGAACGGGGAGAATGAAAGTGATAATCACTTCCATTGCTTTCGAGTCACTCCCCATCTGAGCTGCTGCTCAGGCCACACACACACACACACACACACACACACACACACACACACACACACACTCACACACACACACACACACACACACACACACACACACACACACACACACACACACACACTCACACACACTCACACACACACACACTCACACACACTCACACACACACACACACACACACACACACACACACACACTCACACACACTCACACACACACACACACACACACACACACACACGCTCGTCCTCAGAATGAGGAATGAAGCTGCTCCTGCCCCAGCCCCAGCGTATAGATCCTCTCTGGTCCTCCTGAGCAGGATCCTGGTTTGTCGTGTCTGCAGCTCTCACATTGGAGGAGTAAAGGATGCAACATGACCAGGCATTATTGTTTATTATTGTTTATTGTTTACTGTTTGTGTTGGACCTTCATCTTCGTGTCGAAGAACAAATGCTGAAGCTTTCAACTTTATAGCTCAGTCACAGCATGACGCACAACATGTCAACATGTCAACATTTCTGAGGTTAGTCTGCTTGATTCTCAAATCACCACCTTAATGGCTCCATTCTTCCTGTGAGTCTCCATGAAGACTATAGTTTTCCAGTTTTCTATGTGACAGTTTATCCTCCCTTAACTAATTTATCTATCTATCTATCTATCTATCTATCTATCTATCTATCTATCTATCTATCTATCTATCTATCTATCTATCTATCTATCTATCTATCTATCTATCTATCTATCTATCTATCTATCTATCTATCTATCTATCTATCTATCTATCTATCTATCTATCTATCTATCTATCTATCTATCTATCTATCTATCTATCTATCTATCTATCTATCTATCTATCTATCTGACCTGACCTGGCACCAGCTCTCTTATTTGCTGTTCTGGGAGCAGGAACTGACTTGTCACAGCTGAGTTTCATTTAAAAAATACTAAAAAAACTGAGTTTTATTTTAAGAAATCCCAGTATAATCCAGAGTTTACACCGGAGCAGCTGATTCATGCGGATCGTGCTCTTCACCCTCCTTTGGTTTCTGTTCCTGAGCAGAAACAGAGACAAAGTGTTGGTTCAGGGATCAAACCTGTGACATTTGCTTGATTGGAGAATCCATGTAGTCAGGAGCGTGCAGCCTCGGGCGAAGCTGGGATCATATAGTTCAGGGGAGTGTTGTCTGTGAAGGGTCTGCAGCACCTGTCCATGCAGGTCAGCCTCTGCAGAGCCGTAACAAGCAGCACGTCTTCATCTGTCTCTCCATGTTATTTACATGCTTGCTTCATACAGAAGAGTGAATCTGTGCTGCTTTACATATTCAACACGTTGTCTTTTAATTTACAGTGAATATAAAATCACATCAACCAGAGCAGGCGCGTCGCTACGTCTACGCTGTTGTCACATTAACAGCTCTGAACTGCCTGACTAGTGTCATTCCTGACACGTCACTCATGAATAAACTGTGTGTCTCTGACTGTGCCTCCATCCATACACACACACACACACACACACAACTGTTGTACTGTCTGAAGGGAACTGGTCATGTGACCCCTACGTCAGGTCATGTGACCTGGAGATGTGAACAAAGTGTTTCCATCACACTTTGAGATCAGCTTCTAGATGGACACGTGTGGAGGAGCAGCTCAGGAGAGGAGCTGTATTTTTGCTCTATTTCTACATTCATCTTCCATATTTCTAGGGGTGATATAAATCCAAAATGCGAGCGGTGGAACGCATCGTCAGCGGTGCAGATTGTATAAAAACCCCAGAGCCAGACGTGAAATTTGTAATATTGGGACACATACTTTAAACTCACTGGATGTCACTTTCCTCGGGTGTGCGGCTGCGGTCAGTGCGAGGCACCAGTCTGGGAGGAGGCGAGCACCGGACTGGGACCAGGCCAGTCTGGACTGGAGCAGTTAACCAGGGTTACCTGGTCCAGTCCAGACTGGGACCAGGCCAGTCTGGACTGGAGCAGTTAACCAGGGTTGACTGGTCCAGTCCAGACTGGGACCAGGCCAGTCTGGACTGAAGCAGGTAACCAGGGTTGACTGGTCCAGTCCAGACTGGGACCAGGCCAGTCTGGACTGGAGCAGTTAACCAGGGTTACCTGGTCCAGTCCAGACTGGGACCAGGCCAGTCTGGACTGGAGCAGGTAACCAGGGTTGACTGGTCCAGTCCAGACTGGGACCAGGCCAGTCTGGACTGGAGCAGTTAACCAGGGTTGACTGGTCCATTCCAGACTGGGACCAGGCCAGTCTGGACTGGAGCAGTTCACCAGGGTTGACTGGTCCAGTCCAGACTGGGACCAGGCCAGTCTGGACTGGAGCAGGTAACCAGGGTTGACTGGTCCAGTCCAGACTGGGACCAGGCCAGTCTGGGCTGGAGCAGGTAACCAGGGTTGACTGTGCTGCTCAGAGGCCGTTCAGGTGACCATCCTCGGTGTTGATGTCCAGAGCGGAGCAGAGATTCTGAGCTGGAAAACTCACAGATAATGATTCATAATAGCGGTTTGTAATCATGCATAACTGTTTATACATTTCTCATTATTATCATTGTTGTTGTTATTCATCTTTTTAATATTGTTGTTAAGTTAAGTGTGGACATAATGCATTGTAAATCCAACATGAATAAAGCTTTATACCTCCAGACCAAAGTGTTCAAACAGTGTTTGAAGGAGGAATCTGAAGTCCTCATAGACCTTAGCAACGCATCTAGTTGGTTATAAACACAGAGAACTGCTCAAACAATAATATAACAGATAATATATTGATAGTTTCTGAAAGGGAGCAATACTTCATAAGTTGATATAACAACATGTTTAACAGCGTTTGCGAATGCTTCATGCTTGTGCTCCTCGTGCATTATGAACTAGGCCTCCGTAGAACGAGTTTCCAAACTTGTTGCTCCAGCTGCATCTTGATTACTGCAACATCCCAGTGTTTTTATTCTGCTCTGGTTGTTGTCTGGCACCTGAACAAGCTGCGGTCTCAGTGATGTGTGTCCAAGCGCCCAGCGAGGCTTGCAGCTCATTCTGCAGCACTCCCGTCCTTACACAGCGGTTCTAGCATCTTCTCTCTCATGCAAACATCCTCCCACGTCTATTACAAGACACAGCGCGGTGCATTATGAATGGAGAGCGAGCTGCCTCTCCCAGATGGATTGGGCTTATTGTGAATGGCCCGTGGTGGTTCATTTTAGCCTACACAGGGCATTAACATTTTATTGCATTTTAAGATCAATGTCAGGTCCTGCTTTGCCAACACATTATTCCACTTTCACTAACCTGACAGCAGCAACAACAGCACACACACCGACATGAGGAGAGCGAGTGAGACACTGAGGAGCCGCAGCCTGGAAATGCTGGGAGATGTTTAAAGAGCACATCAACCACAGCTCTGACTCATACATGCTGCAGTTATACTTTACAGTAACAAGTAAATTACATGTTAACCTGTGTGTGGATCAAACAGGACTGATGTGAACATTCTGACTGGGTTACAGTTCTGGCATGACAGCGTTTTGCAGAAACATAATGGGATAATTCAGCCTTCACTCCACTGTGTCTCTCTCATTGAATCATCTCAATCAATGTGTTGTTTCTGACTTTTTCATAAATTTGCCCTTGCTCAAAGCTCACAAACATTCTATCATTTTCAAGTTTAAATCCTGCAGAAAAAAAATTATTTCCCATCTAATGAATAGTAGGTGATTGCATGAGTATTTTTATGCAGGTCCAGATGCTCCCTCTGGACATCATGTCCAAATGCCCCATTCAGAAAACGATGGGTGGAGGCGATGTGTCTCTGTGTTTCACTGGCAGATCTCATCGTTTCCATGGAGATTCTGATGAAGGAGCAGAGCAGCGAGTGTGTGTTCACACACTCTGTATGTGGCTGGTAAAGGTATAAACATGTGAAGCCTGACATGTCTGGACTGAGATAAGATCTGAACCCTAACACCCCCCCTCCTACACACACACACACAGCTCACACTGTGAGGAAGTTTCCTTCCTTTGCCGCATCATATCAGCTACTTTATAACCACTGTCAGAGTGAAAAGCTGTCGTCATCGTCATCGTTGTTGTTGTTGTTGTTGTCGTTGTCGTTGTCGTTGTCGTTGTCGTTGTTGTTGTTGTTGTTGTTGTTGTTGTTGTTGTGATGGTGTGCAGCTGGGCTGTCTGGTGTGCTGGAGCAGAATGACGCTGTAGCTGTGTGTTTTCTGAGAGCAGCCTGTCTAATAGCCAATTTGTAACTGGGACTGTTGGAACCTTGCCTGGTGTGTATGTGTGTGTGTGTGTGTGTGTGTGTGTGTGTGTGTGTGTGTCCCTCCTGCTGCAGCAGCACAGCAACGTTAATGAATGTGCAGTAATCAGAGCGCTAGCGCGGCTGCTCTGGCCCAGGTGTCAGTGGACAGCTTGTTTGCTGACGCCTGCTTCATGTTTTCATTCTCCTTTAGCAGCGCCACGACTTCACTCATCAGAGCGGCTGAAGCAGCGAGCACAGGCTGAGGAACTGCAGGAGGATCAGAGCAAATGCTGGTTGATGCTGATGTTAGGTTCACTGTGACTCAGGAACCCTCAGTAGAACCTGGAGATAGCAGCTCCATGAGAACCTCTGAGATGTCTCTGAACACAGCTCCTCTCCTGAGCTGCTCCTCCAGACGTGTCCATCAAGAAGCTGATCTCAAAGTGTGATGGAAACACTTTGTTCACATCTCCAGGTCACGTGACCTGACGTAGGGGTCACATGACCAGTTCCCTTCAGACCAGATGGACAGAGGAGGAGACTCAACTGTTTCTACATCTGATTCAAAGATCTAAGAAAACTATGTTCTGGACGTCCATCTTCCTCAGAGTGGAGGACCAGGACCACATGGTACCAGGGTTATTATGGGATGGAGCAGGACCACATGGTACCAGGGTTATTATGGGATGGAGCAGGACCACATGGTACCAGGGTTATTATGGGATGGAGCAGGACCACATGGTACCAGGGTTATTATGGGATGGAGCAGGAACACATGGCACCAGGGTTATTATGGGATGGAGCAGGACCACATGGTACCAGGGTTATTATGGGATGGAGCAGGACCACATGGTACCAGGGTTATTATGGGATGTCACTTTACACAGAACTATATCTCATACAGTATACACTATACAATCTTCAATGGAAACACCTGCAAGTAGCATTTGGACTTAATCAAAACAAAAAAAATTGTTGTGAGCGCAGACATTGTTGTTGTTCACAGGTGCAGATGAATAGAATCAAACTTTTGTTGAAATTACTGGAAACTCTGTTCTTTTTTTTTTTTTTTTTAATCTGACACGTGGAAAGTGTCTGCTGTGGAAAATGCCATTGGTCAAGTACATGTTACACCTCGTTCATCATGAGAGAGGAGAAGTGATGTATGGACTGGTATCTAATCACTGCTGGGGTGGGAGAACGTGGAGCACAGGTTTCAGCCTGTGTCTGAACTCCTTTAGCTCTGTTTTGCTGCTGAAGCTCTCTCCAAGCCCCAGAGGAGACAGAGGAGAACATTCTGTTGTCATTTTAACACACGTTAAACTTCAGAGTTATTAGAGAAAGTCTGCTTTGGCGGCGGCGCTTTGATCCGTGGCTTGTGACTTTTCTTTGGCAGCGACTGAGGCTGAACAATCAAAGAAACAGGAAAGAAAATGGAACGATTACCATCCAGTTTGTCTGCCATTGTATATTCAAAGCTATGGAAGCCTGGGGCTCGCTTTTGTTTTGGAAAGTGGTTTGTGGTACAGTCAGTCAGAAAATGATGCACTTAAATCAATCTCACATTATTCTGGAACATTTCACTCTGTTTTGTGCAGCACCCTGTAGGTCAGCATCAGACCACACCGAGTGGAGATATTATGTGTCTGGATCTGTTTTCCCACTGATCCTGAGGGAGGAACAGTTTGTTTTCGTTGTTTGGTTGTGGTTTCCTTTATTGACACAGTTGGACCTCACTGGTTTCCGGGGCCTTGAGATTCAGAGCGTAAACATGTTCATGTTCATATTCAGCATGTGAGCTGTGTTAAATAAACTGACCTGGGCCGAACACAAACCGAACACTCAGGAGAGGAATGCCACACGTATGTTCTTGCATGCAGAATGCAGACACCGTGTGATCATCGTTAAGGAAGCTTCAGAGCGGAGAACAAACAGGAAGAAGCCTTACCCTGCCTGAAAATGAAGAAACCAACCACAAAAGACAGAGTGGAAAAACAGGAGAAACGACGAGCTCGAACAGCAGCAGTCCCACAAATCACAGTCATCATCATGATGAACAGTGATGTGCAGAATGGCTTCAGGCTGACATTTTGTGTAATTACCACATCTGGAGGCATCTGGAAAGACTCACACAGCTTCTCTCTACCAAACACAGATTCAGGTCAGGAACCTGTGTTTATCCCGAGGGGGAGAGTAGTTTCTATACAAAGTGAGATGATAAGTGATACAAAAAAATAACAAAGCTACATCTGGGTCCTCCTACATTTACAGTACGTAGGATGCAGAATATAATTCAGAAACAGCTGAAACTGACATCCAGGTGGAGCTGTGAGTCAGAAGCATCATGTTTAGACTGAATCTGCCCAGGGCTTGAAAGCAGGAGGAGCGGTGGGAGAAGAAGCAAGAGGAGCAGGAGGAGAAGCAGGAGGAGCAGCGGGAGAAGAAACAAGAGGAGCAGGAGGAGAAGCAGGAGGAGCGGTGGGAGAAGAAGCAGGAGAAGCAGGAGGAGCGGTGGGAGAAGAAGCAGGAGAAGCAGCAGGAGAAGGAGCATGAGAAGCAGGAGGAGCAGCAGCAGGAGAAGGAGCAGGAGGAGCAGCAGGAGAAGCAGCCGTGGAGCAGCACAGGTCTGTCTCCCTCTGGAGCCTGGTGCAGAGTGATGCTGAGCTAATGAGCAGCTATATTTCACTTCTTACATCTTTATGGTTTATTACAACATAAAACACTTAGAGGGAATCAAGGGCGCTTACTGCTTATAAATAGGAAGGACCCCCACTGTACGCAGGCAAAACACTTCCAGATTAATGTACAGTGTTAATGCTCTGCCAATAAAACATTTCGCCACTTGCAAGCGCCCACCTGCTTCAAAGTTTTTATCGTCCATTCGTTTCACTCCAGGAAACTGTTCTCGTCCAGGACCTGAGCTCAGAGAACTATCTATCTATCTATCTATCTATCTATCTATCTATCTATCTATCTATCTATCTATCTATCTATCTATCTATCTATCTATCTATCTATCTATCTATCTATCTATCTATCTATCTATCTATCTATCTATCTATCTATCTATCTATCTATCTATCTATCTATCTATCTATCTACCTATCTATCTATCTATCTACCTATCTATCTATCTATCTATCTATCTATCTATCTATCTATCTATCTATCTATCTATCTATCTATCTATCTATCTATCTATCTATCTATCTATCTATCTATCTATCTATCTATCTATCTATCTATCTATCTATCTATCTATCTATCTATCTATCTATCTATCTACCTCTCTATCTACCTCTCTATCTATCTATCTATCTATCTATCTATCTATCTATCTATCTATCTATCTATCTATCTATCTATCTATCTATCTATCTATCTATCTATCTATCTATCTACCTCTCTATCTATCTATCTATCTATCTATCTATCTATCTATCTATCTATCTATCTATCTATCTATCTATCATCCTACAACAGGAACATTTCAGAATGTTATGATGTGTTTTATTTATGGTACATCTGGTATTGGGAATATAAAGATATAATGATTCAATAAATAAATAAAATGTGTAATCATGTATTTATCATGTTTTTTCATCATATGATTAACACTAAACTATTAGATTATTAAATAAATAAATGCATACATACATTACTGCATACATTACTGCTATCACTTGGTACGACTGCTAGTGCTAATAATAATCATCATCATCAGGCTGCCTCAGGTGGAGGAGCTTAGGTATCTGGGGGTGTTAAGTGAGGAAGGATGGAGCAGAGGCTGACAGGTGGATGGGTGCAGTCGTGCTGAAGAAGGAGCTGAAAGGAGAAGCTCTCGATTTACCGGTCAGTCTGCGCTCCTACCCTCACCTGTGGCCAGGAACTTTGGGTCATGACCAACAGAACGAGATCCCGGCGGCTGAGATGAGTTTCCTCCGCAGGGTGGCGGGGTGAGGAGCTCTGCTCCAGGAGGAGCTCGGAGTAGAGCCGCTGCTCCTCCACATCCAGAGGAGCCAGCTGAGGTGGCTCAGGCATCTGTATCAGATGCCTCCTGGACGCCTCCCTCAGGAGGTGTTCCAGGTATGTCCCACTGGGAGGAGACCCAGAGGAAGACCCAGGACACGCTGGAGGGCCGATGTCCCCCGGCTGGCCTGGGAACGCCTCGGGATCCTCCTGGAGGAGCTGGAGGAGGAGTCCAGGGAGAGGGAGGTCTGGACATCCCTGCTCAGACTGCTGCCCCCGTGACCCAGCCCCGGATAAGCAGAAGAAGATGGATGGATGGATGGCTGGATGGATGGATGGATGGAGGGATGGATGGATGGATGGATGGATGGAAGGATGGATGGATGGCTGGATGGATGGCTGGATGGATGGATGGAGGGATGGATGGATGGATGGATGGATGGATGGATGGAGGGATGGATGGATGGATGGATGGATGGATGGATGGGTGGATGGATGGATGGATGGATGGATGGATGGATGGATGGATGGATGGATGGATGGATGGATGGATGGATGGAGGGATGGATGGATGGATGGATGGATGGATGGATCATCATCATCATCAACATCATCACAAGGACGATTTTAAGAAAGAAAAGAAATAAGTGAATGAATGAGTGAATGAGGTCGACATGAGTGTGTTTGACTGTCAGGTCAACAGTTACCAGTGAGCTGGCATCATGGTGTCTGTCTAACAATGTGTGTGTGTGTGTGTGTGTGTGTGTGCGCGCTCTCATCAATATTACATTTTGACTGGTCCCTTTTGAAATGAACTCATTATGTAGCCCCAGGCTGCCCTGAGGTGTTACTCTAATCAAGCCAAATACTTGATGTGTAATTGCCTTCAGCTTCACTCAGAACACAGAAACGTTCTCCAACGTTAACGGCTGGACTGGGGTCCAGAGGAAGCTCCGGCTCAGAGGGAGGAAGAGGAGGAGGAGGAGGAGGGAGAGGAGGAGGAGGATGGACTGCTGTCCAGCTCCAGGTCTGTGTCCCAGATCCTTCAACAGTGGGCCTGCATGCAGCTGCAGCTGCTGAGGAATATTAATGTTTGCAGATGCCCTTTGGCTGCATATTAATTAAGCCGCCTCATTTAAAGCTGATTGATAAACTGCTGTGGGTTGTTCCGGCCAGGGTGCAGTTACAGCTGAGGAGCTGATTTATGTGGAGACGGTGAGCTGGCTCTGTGTTTCCAGACAGGAAGTAAGGGAGCAGGAGTGACTCCGGCACAGCCAGCACCTCGCTGAGGCCTGGTATACAAACACAGAGAGTAAACCACCTAAAGTGGCAGGTTCACTCTGTGAGTGGCTCACTCACTGCTGCAGAGCTGTGCACACTCCCTGACCACAGGCTGAACTTCCTGTTCCAACACATTTTCATCTTTCATTTTATGATGACAAATGAAAACCATGTGATCGAAGACTCTGAGTGTGACCCCACTCAGAGCTAGGTGGGTAGATGTGTGTGTGTGTGTGTGCTGAATGTATTGAATGTTTGTTTTGTTTTCTTGATTCTGTCCGTACTGTATGTTTAAGCTATCAGGCTCAGTCTGCGACCGCAGCAGGATTAAGTGCAGAGAGAGATAACGCTCTGACCTTTAGCTGGAGGGGGATTGAAGTCCACTTTAAATACAAAGAAGCAAATGAATCCATTCTCTCTTTCACTTATCTGGAGAGAGCAGGAGGAGCCCGTTGTCCGCCCAGTGTCCAGCACACATTGTTTCTCTGGAGGCTGCAGGGATGAAACCAATTACTGAGGAGTTGACGGATGTGCCTTTAACTTGTGCCGCTCCGCCCCCTGCGTTTAAAGGTTATCTCTCAACAGTCTCCAGCATCAGAAACGTCCAGTCTGCTCTGTGACGGGCCGAGAGCAGCGCTGCCCTTTAGGCCGGCGCGTCCAGCCACGGCTGCCCTCCCTCTCTTCATGATTTGCAGAGCAGCGGTGGTTTTTCCACGGTGAGAGAGGCAGCGATCAGACGGCCTGGAGCCGGGCAGGCGGCGGCATGTGGCGGCGTTGACAGTGGATCGAGCGAGTCGCCGTTGTTTCAGGCGTCTGCAGAGAGCTATCGACGGAGCTGCACCCCGGGCTTAATCTCTCAAATAATGTTCCTCTGAAATGTCAGGGACTGGAAGAGAGAAATCAATAATGAATTATGGCTAAAGCTAATAATAGCCCGGACGCTACAGTACAGTTTTATCTACAATAGGGTTGGTAATTAGATGCAGACAGGGATGTGCTGCTCCTCACTCAATTATCCCTGATTACAGCGACGCTCCAACGTCCAAACACTGTGTAACGCCTGTTACGAGTCTGCTAATTAACGCCGTTTTCTGTTCCTCAGTGGAAGCATTTAAAGCAGCTTACATGAAATCAATACGATCAGAGAAACTCTTACTTCAGGTGACTTCAGATGTTTTGAAATGGAGCGTAAACAGCTGTTGACTTTCTGCATCCACGGTGCAATTAGGTGATCAACTGTCCCTGCAGCACCGCCAGGTATAATTAAACCATACAGTCTGTCAGGAAATCAATAAACCAATTTAACCGGCTACAAACAGACCTCTGCGTGAGTGTGTGTGTGTGTGTGTGTGTGTGTGTGTGTGTGTGTGTGTGTGTAACAGAGAGAGACCTGTCACGCAGTGAAGGGTTAATGCTCAGACAAAGACTGTATGATCATGACGACCGTCAGAACAAAACAGCATCTTACTCCATGTGTTTACACCCGGTTCAACATGGATTCATTTACTTTGTGGATAGAAGTCAGTAAATGAATGATAGTTATCAGCTTCAGTAACATGATACAGTAGCAGAGTAATAAGGAGATAATATTAAAGACTGCTACCAGTAAACATATACTGTAATAGATCACAGCGTATATACAGCAGAGTGTAGTGCTTCATGTCTTTGACCTCTGACCTTTCACACGTCGTAAGGCAGGTTTGGCAGTGTTGAGATCAGCTCGTTAACGTGTTGATAATCAACGTTAATGAGAAACACTGGTCTGATCTCCTCACTGCAGCTGCTGTCTGATTCTTTACTATCCTCCAAAAGTGGATATTTTCTCTCCAGCTCTGTTCAGGGATTTGCATCATCATGGTTTCAGGCGTGTTTTCTTTCTCTCTTTTTCTTTTTTCTTTTCCAAGGAATGTTTGTGAGTCTACGCTTCTTATCTCTGGCTCAGTAATAGATGCTCACGCTCCAGCTGCATCCATCCATCATCTCACCTTCTTTTTCTGCTGCTGTTTGAACAGGAACTCACCTTGGACGTGTCTCCAGTCCATCCCTGAAGCCTCAGCACCTCCTCCATGTTATTTCTATTTTCCCGAGCAGAGTTTCAGCATTATGTCCTGATCCGATCTCACATATTGGCTCCAGGACCCGATCACGGGATGTTTGATTGATTGGCATCAGATTCACTAACTCTCAACATCCCTGGTGCTCTGTGTCGGTGGAGCTGTAGCATCGACGGCCTGAGGAGATGAAGCAAGATTTTACCAACATCTCTGCAAGAGCTGTAAGAAGTGCAGCAGTGACAAAGCTCCAGTCAGCAGGGCTGAAGCTAATGGAACCAGCAGAAACCTGGAATCATCAAATGGAATATTTATCTTTGGAGCGTAATTCTCTGATGTTAATTTATATACTGCTCATATTTACTGCCATGTGGATGACTTGAGTTCCCATTGGACGTCCTAGATGATACCATACACATTCTTTTGCTGAGGAGGAACCTGAGGAGGAACCAGAGACTGAGGAGGAACCAGAGGAGGAACCAGAGACTGAGGAGGAACCAGAGACTGAGGAGGAACCAGAGGAGGAACCAGAGACTGAGGAGGAACCTGTGGAGGAACCAGAGACTGAGGAGGAACCTGAGGAGGAACCCTGAGCAGAAGCAGCTTCACACTCACATGAAACCTTGAATTACTTGGACCTCAGAAATCTCAGAAGTGTAAAAAAAAGTGTAAAATAGTTGTGGATGAGAGTGATGAAAATATCTTCAGTGTCTCGGGGTGTTTCTGGAGCAGCCGGGGCTGGAGGGCAGCAGCTTTTAAGGCCGTCACATATGATTATTGTTGTGAAATGCAGGTGGTGTTATGTAAATGCTCCTCTGCATCGCTGCTATATTTCAGGCATGAACTCAGGCTCCTGAGCTATTGAACAGCTCTGCTATAAATGCTGATGTTGCTTTTTCACCTATTCAGTCTTTATTTTTGAGCTTTGCATTGTTGCATTGTTTTATGCGATATGATGCGTGTCCCAGAATTATGTAAGAACCTCTTTGGCAGAGCCGGAGAGAGAGGCATTAGAGGTCCCAGCTCTAAAAATGGAGCCTGTATTAGCACACTGTACCATTAACAGTCCATGTCCATCAAGTCTATTTCCACTTCCATTGTGTTCAGTCTCCTCTCCTCGAGCTGAGACGTCCCAGTGTTCCACTGATGTCCGATAAAGGAAAGAAAACATTTGATGAGCCGCTCGCTGCTGTGATGAGCTCGGAGCAGCAGAGGGACGCGCGAGGTGAAATTGAACTCCGTGGACCATTACACACTGAAGTAGAACAGCGGACCAATCCACGCTGCTCCCAGGAACACTCCCTCACTGTAGGCATTATGCAGGAATTAGGCCTCTGACTGCAAATGACTAAATGGGGAAATCTAATTAAATACAGGATTTGTAAAAGTATCTGTGCTGAGGATTACAAAGGCTCAGCTTGGCTAAATCCACACACTGATATTTCTTCAAATGGTGGTTACGTAAAGCGCTGGACGGGTCGGAGCAGCCTCTGCTCGGCCGGGGTCTGCAGAGCGACTGCAGGTGGTTAGCAGGAGGAAGGAGGCGGAGGAGACGGTGCTGCTGTGATGGAGAGACGCTCTCAGCCTCGTGATGCACTAAAAAATAACTTCCTGCTGCTTTATGAGGCGTCGCTGATCAAATGGACTGAGCTGGCTGGATAATATCACTTACCACACACTCTGACCTCGCAGCTTCACCTCGCAGCCGCACCGTGAAATGTGTTCATGCTCCGACATAACGAGGGGAAGCAGTTCCACGCCTCCTCAGAGCAGGGACGGAACAATATAGCAAAACTGCATTTTGTGCTGTTTTATCTCTGGAAGACGCGTTTCAGTCGGTTTGTGTGTGAATCAGAGTTCCTGTTGTGTTTTAATTTCTTCATCAGTTCCACAGCAGGAAAACACACATTATTACAGCAGCAGCAAACATCATTAAGAAGAACAAAGTGTAAACAGATCTATTGACAGAGACAGTGGAGAAACATGAGGACACGCCTCAGTGGAGCGTTGATGTCTCTGGCATGTCTGCATGTTCAGGGAAACGTTGCCTCAATGGAGCTGAGCTGGAGCTGCTGTGAGGCTTCATCCATTCATCAGTTCATCAGTTCATCTGCTCATCTGTTCATCTGTTCATCTGTTCATCTGTTCATCTGTTCATCAGTTCATCAGTTCATCTGTTCATCTGTTCATCAGTTCATCTGTTCATCTGTTCATCAGTTCATCAGTTCATCTGTTCATCAGTTCATCAGTTCATCTGTTCATCAGTTCATCAGTTCATCAGTTCTGTGAACCAGCTTCTGTTCCAGATGTTCCACTTCATCAAATAAAGGTTAAAGAAATAAAACGTTCCTCCAGCGTCCGTCGTCCTCCTCTCTCCGCTCTGAGTCAAAGCTGATCTGATCTGATCTGATCTGATCTGATCTGATCTGATCTGATCTGATCTGATCTGATCTGATCTGATCTGTCTGTGGCTGTGGTCCGTCCTCTGTGTGTCCACCTGCCTCCGCTCCGAGGCTGCCCCCCCCCCCCCACCCCCCCCCCCCCCCCCCCCACCCACACACACACACACACACACTCAGCCCCCCCCCCCCCCCGGTGTTTCCCAGGGCGTGGGGCACGTTAATGGAGCTGTAAACTGAACAGGCTGTTGACTTGCTTCTGTTTTATTTTCTTTTCCCCCTCAGTGATTGAATTAACACTGATGTCAAACAGCAAAAGTATAAATATGTTGCTCTGCATTCATGCCTTATCTGCTGTGTTTAATATGGATAAAATGTTTATTTAGCAGCTGATTTGAGCTCATTAATTTCCAGTTTGGGTGATTCAGTGCGAAGGATAACATCTTGCAAGTATTTGCCTCGATATTAAACAACCATAACATCGGAAAGCTCCAGCCCATAAAATCCAAGAGCATTTCGGCAGCAAAGATCTTGTGTGAAATGAGTTCATATCAGATTGTGTGAGAGGGAGTGTGTGTTGAGGAGGAGGAGGAGGAGGAGGAAGATTTTCCTCATTGTGACCCTGGCAAGGTGCTCTGCATCCCAACAAATGAGTTCAGAGCTTGAGGGGCTTTGACCAACCACAGCACGCACCCATGTCCAATTATCTGCCTCAGGAGCCGCAGAGGCTGCACGATGTATACCAAGATCCCTGTCCCCACACACACACACACACACACACACACACACACACACACACACACACACACACACACACACACACACACACACACACACACACACACACACACACACACACACACAGGTTGCAGGACCCTGCTCTTTGAGATGTGAGAAGAAAAGACAAATTTATGTTTGATCTGCAAATCTTTAATCTCTCGCCAACTACTGTACTAACATGTATATTATTGTATGTATATTGTATGTGTATAATGTATATTATATTATTACTGTACCTTACTCCATGTGCAAATACCATATATGGCTGTATAATAGAACAGAATCAAATAGAATCTTCCTTTTTTAGTCCCACAATGTGGGATTAAAAAGACAGCAGTACATCAATGAATGAGTGACCAAGTGAGTGAGTGAGTGAATGTGGTTCATTGGGAGCAGAGCTAGGTTATGTTTACATGATGCTTATATTTTATTATTAGAAGATTATATTCAAAATCTATATACCTCAAAACTTGTTGCATTATGTGTAATGGCAGTTAATTCGATCATCTCTTGTAATTTCATGTAATCTAATGTAATCTGTTCCACAGAAGGATAATTTTTATTATTCTGATAGGAAACTAAGAGGAGAGCATCAGAAGCAGTGAGGTAGCAGCTGGAGGCAGGCCTCCCTGTGGCTGTCAGCTGGGCCGGTCACAGGGAGGCTGGAGCTGCAGGAGTCTGAGGAGAGGAGAGGAGGAGCGCTGGGAGCACAGCTGATAAACCTGGGACCGTCTTCTTCTTATTACGCTGTTTATGCTGCTTCCCAAAATCAGTGCAAATATATTCATTCATGAATACAATTTGCACAAATGGAATAAACTTTTAATTTAATTTTTTTGCTTCAGCTTTATATCGAATAACTGTTTTGATAAGTCATTTTATTGCTTCAATAATTTATAAAAGGAAAATGCTAATCATGGTTCCTCCCTGTTAGAGCTCAGTGCTCTACGATGTTTTAATATCTTTATCGTCTCCATTTATCTGTCTAGTCATGGGTTCCTGCTCCAGCCAGTTTCCTTATGCATGCATGCATGTGTGTGTGTGTGTGTGTGTGTGTGTGTGTGTGTGTGTGTGTGTGTGCAGCTCATGTTCAGTGCAGACACCAGTTATGATTGTTTTAGTGGAGATGTGTGAAATTGGGTCAGTGTTACCTGTGGTGTTTGACCAATTTGATCCATTCCAGCAGTTTCATACAGATATACATAAAATAGCAAAAAAATAAATATAAAAAATGTTGAATTCCCCCACAAAGTGACAAGTAAAACATTATGATTCTATGTGTGTGTGTGTGTGTGTGTTTGTTTGATGCCTTGATGATGTCTGACCTGGCACAGACTCAGTAGTGCCTCCATCAGTGATGCTCTGCAGATAGAGCGATTGTGTGCTTGACATGGGGAGTTTAGGAAGAAAGACCCTCCCAGAATAAACCACCTCCGGCCCTGTGGGGGGCTTTCAACTTAAAAATAGAGCCGCCTTATCTGGCCTGCTCCGTCTGAGCCTTTCATGTGCTGCATCTCTCAGGGAGCTGTGGCTGGGGCATGATTCTGTAGGTTATGGGAGCGTGCTGAGCGGCTGTCTGCCTCTGGGCGCTGATGCACAAACCACAGCTTCCAACAACACTTCAGATGTGCCGCAGCAGCCATCCTCGACCAGCCCAGCCTCTCCTCGGGTGATTGGCACAGGCTTTAATCTGCACCGAGTCCTCTGGATTAGAGCAGACAATGAGTCTGGATTTAACCCTCAGTGTTTACGATGGTTACGGCCATGCAGAGACACCCATAGCAGAGACAATCAGGCTGTTTCCATCCCAGTTATTGGCAAATAAAAGTGATATTTAGAAAACCGACTACTTATTCAACTACTCTCATATGTTCCATCCCATAATAACCCTGGTACCATGTGTCCCTGCTCCATCCCATAATAACCCTGGTACCATGTGTCCCTGCTCCATCCCATAATAACCCTGGTACCATGTGGTCCTGCTCCATCCCATAATAACCCTGGTACCATGTGGTCCTGCTCCATCCCATAATAACCCTGGTACCATGTGGTCCTGGTCCTCCACTCTGAGGAAGATGGACGTCCAGAACATAGTTTTCTTAGATCTTTGAATCAGATGTAGAAACAGTTGAGTCTCCTCCTCAGTCCATCTGGTCTGAAGGGAACTGGTCATGTGACCCCTACGTCAGGTCACGTGACCTGGAGATGTCAACAAAGTGTTTCCATCACACGTGATGCTCTTGTATTGTATAATACTATAACAACATTATCTTGTTTTCAGCGTTCTTTGGAAACCAGTTTTCTGTGAGGATATTTAGTGCAGGATTCTGTTTTCATCTGTCAAAGTGGAAGACATTGTGAATCGTCACCACATCAGCGTCTGCTATTCCTCTGATAGTGTGTGTGTCAGCAGAGGAAGACCTGCATCATGGAGACTCAGCTCTGAAAATAATAAACAACATCTTATTATCCTCGTTTGAAGACTGTACAAACAAGCCAACAACCTTGTTTCTCTGTCTTATGAATGTTTTATTTTTAACCCAGTGACAGCGCTGGGATCAGCGCTAATGTGATGTGAACACAAACTTTTATTTCTGCGTGTTTTTTTGTTTACACCGTGGATGACACAGCGCTCTCACCCCCGGGTCCGTACACGCCGATCAACACAACCTGCGTCACCCTGTCATCGCTGCTTTGGAAAGTAATTAGTCAGGTGGCCTCTGATCTGGAGCTGTCAGCCCGTCACCACGCTTTCATTTGCTAATCTGACAGCGGCGCCATCAGAGTTGTAGGTGAATAATCTGATCTTTTATTCACGGCGTTTACAAACAACCAGGAGGTTTTTCAAGGCGCTGATTGATCGTGAAATCCCCGGAGACGACGGTTATTAAAGGAAACGAGGGACAATGATGATCATGAGTCAGCTGAGAGAGAGAGACAGAGGGAGAGAGGGAGAGAGAGAGAGAGAGAGAGAGAGGAGAGAGAGAGAGAGAGACAGAGGGAGAGAGAGAGAGAGAGAGAGAGAGGGAGAGAGAGGGACAGGGAGAGAGGGAGAGAGAGAAAGAGAGAGGGACAGGGAGAGAGAGAAGAAGAGAGAGAGTGAGAGAGAGAGAGAGACAGAGGGAGAGAGGGAGAGAGAGAGAGAGAGAGAGAGAGGGACAGGGAGAGAGAGAAGAAGAGAGAGAGTGAGAGAGGAACAGGGAGAGAGAGAGAAAGAAGAAGAGAGAGAGTGAGAGTGAGACAGAGAGAGAGAGAGAGAGAGACAGAAACAGAGAGCAGATGGAAGTGAGTGATAATTCCAGATCACAGATGGTTTCCGGTCGGACTGGAGTGTGTGTGCAGTGTGTTCTGTTTGTGTGCTGTCTCTGCTCCTCCAACTGTCTGCTAGACCCAGACCCTAGACCTAGACCTAGACACTTGACCCTAGACCTAGACCCTAGACCTAGACCTAGACCTAGACCTAGACCTAGACCTAGACCTAGACCTAGACCTAGACCCTAGACCCTAGACCCAGACCCTAGACCTAGACCTCGACCCTAGACCCTAGACCTAGACCCTAGACCCAGACCCTAGACCTAGACCTAGACCCTCGACCCTAGACCTAGACCTAGACCTAGACCTAGACCCTAGACCTAGACCTAGACCTAGACCTAGACCTAGACCCTAGACCCTAGACCTAGACCTAGACCCTAGACCCTAGACCTAGTCCTAGACCTAGACCCTAGACCTAGACCTAGACCTAGACCCTAGACCCTAGACCTAGACCTAGACCCTAGACCCTAGACCTAGACCTAGACCCTAGACCAAGACCTAGACCTAGACCTAGACCCTAGACCTAGACCTAGACCCTAGACCCTAGATCCTAGACCTAGACCCTAGACCCTAGATCCTAGACCTAGACCCTAGACCCTAGATCCTAGACCTAGACCTAGACCCTAGATCCTAGACCTAGACCTAGACCTAGACCTTGACCCTAGACCTAGACCCTAGACCCTAGATCCTAGACCTAGACCTAGACCCTAGATCCTAGACCTAGACCTAGACCTAGACACTAGACCTAGACCTAGACACTAGACCTAGACACACAGACACACAGACACACACACACACACACCAGACAATCGCCGCTGCATGTGTGGCACATGACTCACCTCACAGCAAAATGCAGAAATGAATGACTGACAGGGAGAGGAGGAGGAGGAGGAGGGGAGAGACTGAGGGAGAGTGAGGGAGAGGAGGGAGAGTGAGGGAGGTCAGGGTGCAGAGTGCGAGGCAGCTCACTCCACTTGAACTCGCAGGAGAAGAAGAAACAGGCAGAGTTAAGCCGAGCGCGCTGACACTTCCTCACTCTCCCTCCGTCTGTTCTCATCTCAGAGTTGAGCTCCTGTTGTGAGGCTGGTTCTACAGCCCGACCTCTGACCCCAGCACCGCAGACAGGCCCCGACCGGCTGGGTGAGTGAGTGTGAGTGTGTGTGTGTGTGTGCAGAATGGAAACAGACACTCTGCAGGTTTCATATACTAGGTCTTTCCCTTCATCTTAAATTCCTCGTGCTTGGTTGAAGGCATGTCATTCTGACAAGTTATAGAAATACATTGATATAGGATACATTGATTTAAATTAGAAATAAAGGCATAAAAACAAGGACTAATCTACCTAGTTGAAATGTGACAACATTTCTGCCATAGCCCACAGAAACGCAAACGACTGAGTGGAACAGAAAAGCCTCAGTCCCAGAAGCTCCTGAAATGTCACCACACACACACACACACACACACACACACACACACACACACACGCACCCACACGCACACACATACATACACACACACACACACAAACACACACACTCAAACACACACGCACACACAGCAGAAACCAAACTGAAACTTGCTGCTGAAGCTGCTGAAGCTGCTGCTCTTCGTCCTCCTCACTAACATAATTTTTCTTCCTTATCTCTGCTACTTCTGCAGAACCGCTAGAGCAAAAAATTAATGTTCTGAACTCCAGTCTTCTCTCTCTCTCTCTCTCTCTCTCTCTCTCTCTCTCTCTCTCTCTTACACACACACACACATACACACACAGAAATATAACACGATACAACTTAAACAAGTCAAATAGTTGTTGTTGGTTGAAGCAGCTCCTGGACACTGACCCCAAACCAGTGAAACCAGGCGATTACAGGTGCATTCTATTCTATTCTATTCTATTCTATTCTATTCTATTCTATTCTATTCTATTCTATTCTATGCTGGAAGTATTCTAGTAATTTCTAATGATTCTGACAGGAATAGCAATAGTAGCAGTTGTAGAATTACAACATGAACATCACTTATTATGTAGGGAGCACCATCCTGTTTGAATGGATTACCACTGTTCACCCTGGTAACTGGAGGTAAATTACTCTCTAATCTCCATGGAAACGTTCAAGTGAAGAGAGAGATGAAGTCAAATAATCACCTGGGATTATCTCCAAACTGACAGCAAGTTCAAATATTGTGACATGTAGCAGAGGAGTATGACAGATATCACGCAGCTCTGGTCTTGAATTTCCCAGAGGGATCAATAGTTCCTACTCTCTTGTCTCCGTCTCCATTAAAGCCGGCAGCAGTTTGGAGGCTCAGTCAGAGGACAGACGCGAGACACAGAGCGTAACCTTTAAGCAACGTTTCCTCCAGATTTCCTCAGCAGCACAATTTTAACTCGCACACTCAAAAACAGCCAGATCAACACATTGTGATGCGTCTCGAGGCTGGGAACGTTTTCATGTCGAATCATTTACACATCCAGAGGAAGGAGCTTGGCATTCAGAGATGCGAGCCAAGCCAACACAATTAGGAATCATATCAAAAGCAGAAGCAAGACAGGCCATTGAATGAAGAGAGAAAAGAGACATAATTACATGTTCTGATCCTGTCAAGACCAGTGTGTGGATATCTGGAAGTGAAATCTGACTGGAACGTACAGACGGATCTCCAGGGTCTCAGTTAGAGCAGAGGGAGGCTCTCCTCTGCTCCTCCTCAACAGTGTGAGCAGAGGAGGAGCAGAGGTGTTTACTGGCTGCAGGATGAGAGAGGAGCAGCTCAGAGGAGAGCCGGACCAGCGCTCCAGGACGTCTCCTCCCCTGGCAGACCAAACCTCACGCTGCAGCAGCAGCAGAGGCTGGTGTTGGTGCGTGTGTGTGAGGTGGCAGCATGTGAACATCGCTGCGTAGAGATGCAGCTTCTGTCTGTCTGTGTCTCCACACAGACTGCTCAGCTGGGACACCGGACCGGCTGACGCTGACTGGCAGCCACATGATGTGAATAAATTATCAGAAATTGCTTTTTTGATATTGTTGCAGTGCTGAGGATTTCACTGAGCACACACACACACACACACACACACACACACACACACACACACACACACACACACACACACACACACACACACACACACACACACACACACACAGCGCTCCAACATAAGACTGGAGTCAGTTATAAGGTCCATTGTTGATGCTCAAGGCAGCCTTTCTCCAGCGCTGCTCATATTTCAGATTTGCAGCTGTGTGCTTCAATATCTCGTCCTCTTCTCTCACGAACCAGAGGACAGAAAACAGTGCTCAGTGCTGCAGCTGAATGGAAACTTCTGGATGTAAAAACCAAATTATGCACGACCAGAAAAACAGCTTTACTTTCATTATTTATCTCAAAAATGTACGTTTTCGAAACATGTCTTCACCACAGATCTCTGAACTGTGACCAGACAGCGTATCAGGCTGTTTGTATGAATCATACATTTATTTTTTATATATATTTTACTTGATTCACATACCATCCAAAGCCTCATTCTCATAAAATACAATTCCTGCACAATGTGGTTAAAATGCATTATTACATAACATACTTCACATGTATTATATAATGTCATTATGTAACTATATGTTCATTAGGATTTTTTTAAGGGTTGTAAGTTGAAAAAGTTAAACATTTCAAACTGTTTTTGACTGCATCTTCAACTAGATGGTTCTCACAGCTTTGTGACTTTCACTAACCAGCCTCTCAACTTATCCCTGTGGTAACGAGCTGGTTCGGGTTAGCTCCATACCACTGGAGACGGATGCTGCTGAGACCACCTGTCAGTCTGGCCAGACGAGCAGCTTCAGGTTCTCCTGATTCAACATCAGCTTTTTCTACTGCAGCTGTTCAGTCTCAACACGTTAACCTGTCTCACTGATTCTGAAACCAGAAATAAACAAAGTAAAAGGCTTCAGAGCTGCTTTTCGCATGTTATTTCCAGGTCTGATGTATGAGCAGGACAACGAGGAGACCAAGAAACCACAGATCAACGACTTCACTCTGACTTGTTTGATGCAGTTTGTGTTTCAAGTACAAGAAAGAAACAAGACGCTGACTGTACATCTACTGTACATGGATCAATATTGTGAACAGATGAGCTTCATCTAAATCCTCAACTCGAGCCAAGAAGCCCAAAACTTAAAGAATGGAAGCATGTCCGCACACAAACTCTGCATCTGCGTTCCTCACCTTCCCTCAGACTGCAGCTGTTTGGGATCCACTTCCTGTTTCCTCACAGATCCACTTCCTGTTTCCTCACAGATCCACTTCCTGTTTCCTCACAGATCCGCTCCAGCTCTGAACGCAGCTTTGAGGGGCAGAGCGGAAACTGCTTCACAATGAAAAGCTCTGCAGCTTTACGAGTCTGCGCACAAACACACGCAACAACAAAATGTAAATTACGACTTTGCGTCAAATTAACTCAAGTCAAAACAAATGCTGTCAACATGAAACCATCCAGTGGGAAGGCGAGCTCGTTAGCTCCAGTCCTGCTCCTCAGCAGATGAGTCAGAGCAGCGCCTCCTCCGTCCCTCAGCGCTCCGCTCATCCTCCTCGTGATCAAAGCCACCCAGGGGCATCTGCACGCTTGACATTTATCTGCGGCTGCAAACATCTGACCAGACGTCATGAGACAGACGCAGAAGGTCCCTGTGGGGCGGAGGCAGGAATGACGGAGCAGGAGAACTCCTCAGCACCGCCATTCATCCATCAGCAGAGACACAAAGAGACAGAAAGAACCAAAGAAATGTAAAGAACGACCGGGACACAAACTCATGTGGAATGTCCTGAAGGAGCTTCAACAACATCTGCTCCTCTGAAGGAGGCGTCTGTTCACTCTGCTTGAGGAGGAGTTTGGTTTGGAGGAGGAGCGGCTCAATTATATATAGATATATGTTTTAACTACCACTATCCATAGACTCATACACATTATTTATAGGACTTATCTACTACCTATTCATATTAGTGTCTAGTACCTGAGTACTAACAGTGTGTTAAGTACAGTAGAGATAGATTAGTAATGCTAACCTCATTTTGCACTAGTTGTTAACATATTCTAGTTGTTGTGGATCTACACCAACAACCCTCACAGTAGGTTGCAGGTTCAGATCCCCACAGCTGATCATTACTATCACTATCAATGGTTAGAAGTGGAGCTTCTCAGACATGTTGTCCTTTGTTTCACACTGAGACAGCTCTCCAGATTCATCGGAGATAAGAGAGAACGTGGCTCCTCGTCTGACGCCTCTTTAAATCATCTCTCAACCTCAAGATGTTTCAAAACAGATTCACTCCTGACACATTATCACCCACTTAATTCCATTAAAGACTGAAAACAATCAGACAGATGAATTTCCTGCTGCCTCCCGCCTCCTCACAGCGTCACTGGTGAAGAAGAAGAAGAAGAAGAAGAAGAAGAATTCCTTGTCATTTAATGGACAATGGACATGGACCAGTGA
>CM055195.1:903804-948804 GCA_029224185.1 Karalla daura
TTGCTCTGAGATGCAAAACTATGATTTTATATCTTTTCTATTGTGACTATTCTCTAATCTTTGACATTTTGAAAGGAGCATTAGATTGAAAGTCGCTCTTGCACATATTCTGTGTAAAATGCTTTATTCTGGAATAAAATGAAATGAATGCAGGCGCTCACTATGACATTAGTTCTCTCCACACAGGTGACATTTACAGAGGCTGTGTTGTTCTGTTTTTATACTTCCTACACAGTATCTGCAGCTTCGCCCCAGAAAGAGAAGATTCCTCCCTGTTATTGAACCCATCTCTGAGAGGAAACCTCCCGAGACCCCGCCACTGACGTCACGCTAGCACGCTGCGCTCAGCAGCAAACAAACACGTCTCCTGCACCTCTGGACTCAGAGGTTCAGTCAGTGAGTCACAGACACAAACACTGAGCACATCTCTCCTCTACTCCTCTAGTCTGGACTTCCACAGGCCGGCTCTGGTGCGCAGGCTGCCTCCGCCTGGCTGGGCTGGACCGGTCCGTCGGCTTCACTCTCCTCAGCCTGTGGTTTGTAGAAACTTAAGCCGCTCTTCCCTCTCAGTCCATTTGTTCAGTCAACTGCGCAACACCTCTTTTACATTAAGCGGTGTTTTGTTCCTCAGTCATATTTGTATGCGTGTGTG
The DNA here is from genome assembly GCA_029224185.1 of Karalla daura. NCBI lineage: Eukaryota > Metazoa > Chordata > Actinopteri > Chaetodontiformes > Leiognathidae > Karalla > Karalla daura. Next base: position 904,457 of record CM055195.1, read on the forward strand.
TGTGTGTGTGTGTGTGTGTGTGCTGTCGTTACTGAACAGTTGTGTGTCGTCTTTGTTGCAGTGGGAAGAGAGCAACATAACAGAAAACATCTGAGAGGGTCACATGGAGCTGCTATCTCCAGGTTTCACTGAGATTGAAGTTTAAAACATTTCTAAAGTTGATGGAAACACACAGGCAGACACTGAGTGTGCTGCTGGGAAAATAAAACGGTGTGTGACTGGTTCCCTCCCTGCAGGATCGTGGGCTCAGTTTATTTATTTCTCTCTCAGAGCTTGGTGCAGAGCAGCTCTACAGGTGAAGATAACACAGTTATGAATTGGCACTTTAAGATAAGGTGAGCTGCAATTAATCACACCGTACTGTCGGCAGAGGGTAATGTGCAGGTTGCAGGTGTGGAGACGCTGGTCTGTGCTGTGGCTGTTGGTTCTGACTGCAGCAGGTGAAGCATCGCAGTCTGGAGGAATCAGTGAGCGGGTCCCCAGTCTGAGCTGACCAGCTGAGCCCTCCTCCTCCTCGCTCTGTCCTCTCCAGACCAGATCATCAAAGGTTTGTGTGAGCGGGCCATTCCCTCCAGTTCCCTCTGTAGGTCAGCCAGTTTACCCAGTTTGATCTCATGTGAGGTGAAACTTTTTCGTGTTATCTTTAACATTTACAATGAAAACCATTCCTGCTGCCAACAACAGTGACATGTATGTGAGGTTTAAACAAACACGACGTCAAATGTTTTATTTGTAAAACAGACCATCATCCATTAGGATCACGTAACAGTTCTTCACTTTCCAAAACCTACTTGAGTGGCTTGTGTGAGTTCTTCCTGTGTGAATATGTGTTTACTGAGACACAGGGGATGTGGAATTATTTTTCCCACAGTTTCAACGTTTTCCTGATTAGAGCAGTTGCTAGTTAACAGCTTCATGTGACATCCTTCACACACACCCACAGTATCTCCACACACACACACACACACACACACACACACACACACACACACACACTCAGTGGTTGTGACGTCACACTGATCCCGGCCTGGAGCCCTCCGTCCGTCTGTCTGAGGCCTTCAAATGTCTGGTGGTCTCAGCGGGACCTCGCTCAGTCTGACGGACATATGTCAGCCTGCCATCTGCCCCGGGCCCCTGCGCCGCTCTTCTATTTTCTCCTCCTCTAATTGCTGCGGGCCGTCGCTCCCCTCGCGCCTCCTCTGGTCTGGGACCACAGGAGGCGCAGGGGGAGCGACGCTGGAGAGGCTCAGCCAGACCTCCTCCTGACTCCCAGGGGAGGGAGGCTGCACTCCGACACATCCTCAAATGTCAGGACTCCAGTATCCCCTTCAATGCGTCAAACGACTCTGTCTTTCTTTCTATTTGTTAGTAAATTTCGACGTTTTTCTGAGCTGGGCTGCTTGTGCACAACCTTGATAAGACAAACGATTTCATCCTGTTACTCTGCTCTGCACAGTGACAAAGGGATGGAGAACACAGAGGCGTGGTTGTCGTGGCAACTGCGGTTATAGAAGGCAAAAGGCAGATGTGTACGCACACACACACGCACACACACACACGTGCACACACACACACACACACACAGCAGTCAGTCTGCGTCAGCTGCAGTTACAGTTCTCTCAGCAGTGTGAGGAGACGTGAGTTCACAAAGCTACACACACACTAACACAGCCATCCTGCATCCAGTGTGTGTGTGTGTGTGTGTGTGTGTGTGTGTGTACTGTATGTGCACCAGGCTTATGCAAACTGAATTGAATTGAGAATATTTCCCAAATCTCAATTCAATTCCTTGAATTTGAAATGAGTTGGAATTTAGGTTGCAGACAGGAATTGCAATTGAAGGAACTAGAATTGAAATTCCAGGAATTAAATTAAAATTCCATTTATTCAATCGAGCTGAATTAAAATTCCAAATTCTGAATCTTACACACGCCTGGTGTGTCTCGGCTGAGGCGGAGCCGATGCTGTGAGTGACTCTGTGTGCTCTGGATCCTCAGGTGGATTCTACGTGGTCTGTTTCTGTGCCTGCTCCAGCTGATGGGAGCCTGAATGACGTCCTGCAGCCATCAGGGCACCAACACTTTGACAATGAAAATCAATGACTGCACAACCAAGGCTCCAGCCTCCATCCTCTCACATGTGTGTGTGTGTGTGTGTGTGTGTGTGTGTGTGTGTGTGTGTGTGTGTGTTGACTAGTGTTTCTTTAGAAGACAGCTGAGTCTCATGTTTATTTCTATTTTTTGTCTAACATTTATTCTACCGGGTAAACATTCAGAAGACTCATTATGAAAGCAGAGTGGATGTAGAGGAGGAGAGTAAACAACAACAACAACAGTCAGACAGTGACAACATGTGAACAAGCTGCTCCAAACACTTTTACTCGTCTCAGCGTTTACAAGTCTCATCACAAACTGCCTTAAAAAGTGAAGACAATCAGCAGTCTAGGGCACAGGGTTGTGTTGGGTTCCAGGCCCTGAGCAGCATGAAGCAGACTGTACTATGTGTACTATGTGTACAATGTGTACTACTACTAATACTTTGACATGTACCTCGATGTATAGTGTGTAACTGAAGAGGAGCGTTAGTCTGAGAATAAAGCCGGAGGTGTTGACTGGGCCGGGGTCGGAGCCTTTCCAGAGAAGCTCTCCTTCTCTCTGATCTGTCTCTGTGATGTGAAGCTGAGTCTGAGCCTCATGCATGCTGAAACGTGAAATGAGGAGAAATGGATAATTCCTCAACAATGATCTTGTTCTGATCCTGAACATAAACCAAGACGAGCTGAGAGGACGTAAAGATGACACAATGAAAGAGATTCAGAGTGAAGCGTCTGTAGCTCTGCAGATATGATCATGAAACTTCATCAAGCGTGATGATCTGTACAGGTTCTTTCACCTTTTGCTGTCTTGACTGAGATGATCTGATTCAGAGGCAGTAGGTGTGTTTCCAACAGCTGTTTTAAACCTGAACATCTGGACCAGCCTGGAGATAGCAGCTCCATGAGAACCTCTCAGATGTCTCTGAACACAGCTCCTCTCCAGAGCTGCTCCTCCAGACGTGTCCATCTAGAAGCTGATCTCAAAGTGTGATGGAAACACTTTGTTGACATCTCCAGGTCACGTGACCTGACGTAGGGGTCACATGACCAGTTCCCTTCAGACCAGATGGACAGAGGAGGAGACTCAACTGTTTCTACATCTGATTCAAAGATCTAAGAAAACTATGTTCTGGACGTCCATCTTCCTCAGAGTGGAGGACCAGGACCACATGGTACCAGGGTTATTATGGGATGGAGCAGGACCACATGGTACCAGGGTTATTATGGGATGGAGCAGGTCAGTAATTCATACCTAGAACAGCTTCAGTATCACTCTGACTTGATGAAACACTGTGATGGAGATGGAGCTGCCGTCCTCCCTTCACCAGAAGATTCAGTGAGTACATCTTCAGGGTTGATGTTACAAATGTGCTGAAGCTCAGATTCCATGAGGGAGTTTATTTCCTCACTGAAGAGAACTGTGCTGCGGGAGAAGAGCTCACACTAGATGAGAGATAACATAGAAACATACTGATGTGTAGATCTGTGTCCTCCGTGTCTAGATAACCTTCGTCTCACCATCAGAACCACCCCAGGTGCCCAGCTGGTCCTGCTGCCGCTGATCCTCCTCCTCCACCTCCTGCTCCACCTCCTCCTGCTTCTCCTACCCCTCCTCCTGCTTCTCCTACCCCTCCTCCTGCTTCTCCTACCCCTCCTCCTCCTCCTACCCCTCCTCCTCCCTCCTCGTCATTCATTCTGCATGATGGAAGAATGACTGAAACACTGACCCCTCAAAACTCTGCTCGTCCACTGTTCCTCTCAGTTACTGTTTGTTTGAAGCTGTAAAACACACACACACACACACACACACACACACACACACACACACACACACACACACACACACACACACAATACACTCCTCATGTGGTCCGAGGGGCAGGTGAACTCAGTCACACAGACACAAAGACTTTAAAGGACACCAGGAGCTGTTCAATAAACTGTTACTTGTCTTACAATCCTTTTTTTTCTCATTTTTTTTAGTTGTGGAAATATTACACTCTGTATCTGCTTGTATCTGGCTCCTTTCAAGCTGATCTGGCAACCACACTTACACTTTATATGACTCACTTTATATTTGTGTCATGTCATATTTACTTAAGTGACTATACATGATTATATGTGAGCATATGTGAACTTCATATGTGACGTAACATGAATACATGTGCCTTTACATGGCTCACTCATGCAGCTTTATATGATGATTATGTGAGAGTACAGGCCTGCGTGACTGCACTCTGACTGGCCTGATCTCTGCTCCTCTCTCAGGGACCATCAGGTCACTCTGTTCCTTGTGCGCCACATTTTGCCTCTGCTCAGATCCACACCTTTGTAGGACGTGACGTGCTGAGGCAGCGCTCTGACATGTTGTGATGGAGCGGGACCGGAGCAGGCGTCCCAGCGTCGTGTCCCCCGTGCTGCTGACGCCTCGGCCGCCTCAACATGGAGGAGACGAGCAGCCGCGACGTGACGGAGGCGCTGCAGGTGCTCCAGCCGCTATCAGCGCGCTCTCGTGTTACCTATTATCAGACTGTGAATAATTCAGGTGTACAGTGTCTGACTCAATCATCGAGCCTGGGCGTTAGAGAGGATTCATGAGCTCTGGCGTGGACATAAATCCGTGTGCTGAAAAGGTTAATGCAGCTGATTCAAACTCAGCTGGAGCTCAGGAAGCAGGGTTTGGGTCGTAAACAGGAACCTCATTGTTTGGGGACCGAAATCTCTTGTTGTACTTGATGTTTCATTTCAACCTTTGTGCTGTTTACTCCCAGTTAACTCAGACCAACAGTTGCTGGAAACTGTGAGACTTTTATAGAGACCCATGCCAGAGCACCTGCACCACGGCTGCAGCGTCTTTAATTATTGAAACATGTCATGCCATGTTCATGTCAAAGGTCTTTCAGTCTGGGAAGTGATGAATATCGAGGATGAAATAAAATATGTCAGAGAATGACATGGTCTCATATGTTCACGCGATCTGACATTTGAACTGTGCTGGAGAGGAAGACGTGACAAGTTTTCACTCATTGAACCTCACAAATACGTTGTAAACATATTGTATTTTTGTAAATATAGAAAGAAAAGAATAGACTTGTGTTTGGCATGTCTAGAATTGCGTGTTTGGGAGTTGAATAATCAGGGTGAATCATGTGCCGTCAAAGGTCGTGGAGGGCTGATTTGTTGCTGTGGACCTGAGGACGTTTCACCAGGAGGCTTCATTAGTCTGTCCTCGGTCCCCAGCAGCAGGATGCTTTATTTTGTTCATTGTGAGCTGTAAACAGTCTGAGGACGTAAACAGCTCTGATAAATGATTCATACATGTGAATGTCACGTCAGCTCTCCCTGGTGGGCTCCGTGGATCATCATTGTCTTCTGAAGAAGACGTTTCAGTGAAGTCAGCGGGTGGAGAGCCCAGCTCCAGCTGCACACATCCATGCTGGAATGTGCCTGCATCCGTCCTAAATGTCCCACTGCATCTGATGGAAATGTCATTGATTTTCACCAAACAGCTTCACTGTATCTGTGACGGAAAAACACGTTAACACACATTACAGTAAAAGGTCAAACTGTGATGTAGTCCAGTTCATTAATTGCTAGCTGTGTTTCCATCACAGCTTCTCACTAGACCAAAGAGATGTTTCCAGATGTTTCTCCACGGTGATAAAGTTCAGCTGCTGCTGTCTCCATTGACTTCCAGGTAGAGTGTGTTCCTGCTGCATCCCATAATTACCCTGGTACCATGGAGTTTTCTTAGATCTTTGGATCAGATGTAGAATCAGCTGTTTTATTCAGATGATCAGGTTTACACATACCTCCAGGACCCATGATTGTCTCCATCAGCGTTTCTACTGGGATGTGTGAGGACAGAGAGGGCAGCGACACCCACAACCTCCAAAGAGAGCCGCTTTTAGAAAGGATGGTACCAGAACGTCCACTCTGCAGAATGTGTGTGTGTGTGTGTGTGTGTGTGTGTGTGTGCCTGACGCAGAAAGAAGCCTTTTCATGTTTGTCTCGTGTTGGAGCTTCGACCGGAGACGAGCTGATAAAAAAAGAAAAACAGGTTTTTATATTCAAGCGCCACACGCTCAAATCAATGAGGGTTTGTCTTTTTTCATTTCCATCTCGTAAAGTGATGATCAATCGCGGCTCTGAGACGGTTCCTTCTCTTTTTTTTCCTCCCTCGGTGTGAGTGAGATTTGTCAGAAATGAAAGTCAACCTGCTTCCATTGGTCTCCTGTGCAACACATTTCATATGTTTGTCAAGCTTCATTAATCTTCCCATTCAATCGCATCCACCGCTGCAGTCCTTGAAAATACTTTCCACTCTCTCAACCTCTCCCTGGAGGCCCGGCAGCCAGCCCAGCCCAGCACAGAGGTGCTGAAAACTCTCCCATTGATTTTTCCATCATCACTTGAAATAGCATATTTATTGATTGGTTATAGGGAAGGGAGGCGGGGGTGAGGCGGGTGAGGGGTGAAGGTCGCACTATGATGCCGTGATGCTCCAGCTTCTCTCTCTGCGTTTTCAGGTCATCTGGGATTCAATACTGAAAAGCTAATTCACATTCTTTGCATTTCACAGGTCGATACTGCGTCTGTTCTGTTTCCAGTCGAGATGATTGAAGAAGAACGAGAGCAACACGTCCGTCAGGCCTGGAGACCTCGCTCTTTGTCTGTGGGATGTGTTAATATGTGTTAATATGTGTGTGTTGTTTTAAGCCAGAGGGACTTTTGACCTCACTGGAGTGTGTAGCCCACACTCTCTCTCTCACACACACACACACACACACACACACACACACACACACACACACATGAGAAGCTCCTCTCACGCAGACGTTCTCCATGAGATGAATGGGAGTTAAGTGCAGCTAGCAGCAGTTCAGTGTGGGGGTGGAGAGCAGCCCCAGCCTCTCTGACTCTGGTGAGCTGTGATGTGTAAGCGTGCTCCTCCACGGCGGCCCAGTCCTCCTGCTCAGGAAGCAACGCCTCAGGAGCGGACTGGCTGTCAGTGCTGGCCCCACGGTGGCGCTGTGGTTGCTCACAGTGAGGAGGCTGTGGGTTCGATCCCAGATGTAGACATCAGTGGCTCTGGAGAAGAACAGAACGCACCAGCTGAAAAGCTATGTGAACACTTCCGGAAGACTTCTGAGCCCACCATAAGACAAAAGATGATAATCTGTGACACCATGAATCATACCTTGGGTGATGAACAAATGTACAAAAGAAAAGAAGAAGAATCAAATGAAAAGAAAATACAGACATTGTCCTCATACAAATGATGGATGGCAGGTGTAGTAAACATTGTCCTTGTTGTCTCTCATTTCATAATAATACCAAGAGTCTAATGTATTAAAAATGCACATAAAGTCTGTTACGATACAATAATTATATAATTATTTTACATTGTTTTTTATTGGTATTGTTTTGCGATGTACAGTTGCCATGGCAACTGTACCAGGAAATGATCTGCAGGCTCCGTTGTCCATCAACCAGTAGGAGGCAGAGAACAGTAGGAGGCAGACCAGTAGGATGCAGAGACCAGTAGGAGGCAGAGACCAGTAGGAGGCAGAGAACAGTAGGAGGCAGACCAGTAGGATGCAGAGACCAGTAGGAGGCAGAGACCAGTAGGATGCAGAGACCAGTAGGAGGCAGAGACCAGTAGGATGCAGAGACCAGTATGAGGCAGACCAGTAGGATGCAGAGACCAGTAGGAGGCAGAGACCAGTAGGATGCAGAGACCAGTATGAGGCAGACCAGTATGAGGCAGACCAGTAGGAGGCAGAGACCAGTAGGATGCAGAGACCAGTATGAGGCAGACCAGTATGAGGCAGACCAGTAGGAGGCAGAGACCAGTAGGATGCAGAGACCAGTATGAGGCAGACCAGTATGAGGCAGACCAGTAGGAGGCAGAGACCAGTAGGATGTAGAGACCAGTAGGATGTAGAGACCAGTGTGAGGCAGAGAACAGTATGAGGCAGACCAGTATGAGGCAGACCAGTAGGAGACAGAGACCAGTAGGATGCAGAGACCAGTAGGAGGCAGAGACTAGTAGGAGGCAGAGACCAGTAGGATGCAGAGACCAGTAGGATGCAGAGACCAGTAGGAGGCAGACCAGTAGGATGCAGAGACCAGAAGGAGGCAGAGACCAGTAGGAGGCAGAGACCAGTAGGAGGCAGAGACCAGTAGGATGCAGAGACCAGTATGAGGCAGAGACCAGTAGGAGGCAGAGACCAGTAGGATGCAGAGACCAGTAGGATGCAGAGACCAGTATGAGGCAGACCAGTAGGAGGCAGAGACCAGTAGGAGGCAGAGACCAGTAGGATGCAGAGACCAGTATGAGGCAGACCAGTAGGAGGCAGAGACCAGTAGGAGGCAGACCAGTAGGAGGCAGAGACCAGTAGGAGGCAGACCAGTAGGAGGCAGAGACCAGTATGATGCAGAGACCAGTATGAGGCAGACCAGTAGGAGGCAGAGACCAGTAGGATGCAGAGACCAGTATGAGGCAGACCAGTATGAGGCAGACCAGTAGGAGACAGAGACCAGTAGGATGCAGAGACCAGTATGAGGCAGAGACCAGTAGGATGCAGAGACCAGTATGAGGCAGAGACCAGTAGGAGGCAGAGACCAGTAGGATGCAGAGACCAGTATGAGACAGACCAGTATGAGACAGACCAGTAGGAGGCAGAGACCAGTAGGAGGCAGACCAGTAGGATGCAGAGACCAGTAGGAGGCAGAGACCAGTAGGATGCAGAGACCAGTATGAGGCAGACCAGTATGAGGCAGACCAGTAGGAGAGGGTTGTGAACTGGTCTCATCGTATCTTCTCTGTAGTTTCATCTTTTGATTGGATTAAATATGATCACATCTGAGAGTCAGGTTAATTAGTGACAGTTGAAGAAATGTTCTGTGATCAATATCTCTCGGATCAATCAGCAGCTACAACATTTCACCAGAAGCTTCTTGTCTGAGCTGAGGCTACAGGCATGGACGACGTGGAAATTCTGCTCAAGATTTGAGTTTGTTCTCTGAGTCACTGCTCTCAGAGCAGCTGCCAGACCTCCGTTCTCCTCCTTTATGCGCCACATGATTTCTCTGCTCTTTATTTCTCTTTGTGTGTTTCTTCTTTGTGACTTTCACCATTTTTTTCAACCTGGTTTTTCTGTATTCGACTCTTCATAATCCATGGTGCTGCGTGGAGTGCAGGTACACGTAGTGTGACGTACTCTTTTCCTCTTTGATTTGATTCCATTTGGCAGCTCGTCACAAACGGTTCAAACAGACCGATGTCCTCGTCCGCGTTAACTGGTCGAAGATGCTGCTGTCACCACAGGATGAGCTGCAACCGTCCCGGGCTTCGCTGGGATCAGCCGCCACTGTTCGGTCAGTCCGGAACGTTTCTTCTGCTCTGGGAACGCCAGGCGGAGCCTGGAAGGACTGAGCTGCTTCCCTGTAGCTCAGACCACAGATCACACCCACTCCTCCAGACTGAGCGTCTGAGGAAAGATCTGCTTGGTTAACTTCTTCATTTATTCATTTTATGCCAGTGCTGCCTGTGTGTGTGTGTGTGTGTGTGTGTGTGTGTGTGTGTGTGTGTGTGTGTGTGTGTGTGTGTGTGTTTGGCCCTCGGCTCCTGACCATTCCCTAAGAAATAAAACCTGCACTCATCCAGATTTTTGCATCCTGAAATACTGGACGACCCAGAGCTGCTCCTCTGACACAAAGTGACTTGCAAAACACCATTAATGCCAAGAAGGATTTCAGATATCCCAAAGCAACAGAAAACAATCCCTATAATCCCTGGAAATCATTTAGCAGAGTCCATATTTCCATTTTGAGGACTGTATATGTCTCGTAATCCAGCCGAACTGGGACAGGCTCAGTCTGCCTCGCCTCCTCCGGCGTTTGTTCACATTTGTCATAAAAGCAAAAGCTCAAAAGCACAGAGAGTGTAGCACACTCCTCACAGAAGTCTGACCGGCTCCAGTCGGACTTTTAACCTGAAAGTTCAGGAATCACATTGAGTAGGAAACACATTTAGAGCCACGTCTGCCTCAGACCAAAGGTCCCACATTTAAACCTCATTTACAGTGTTTTACTTAGTTTCTGATGATGGACGTTGTCACGTTGTCTCTTGACTCTTTTCATGTTTTCTATTCTTTACACTCTCCTGAGCTGCTCCTCCAGACGTGGAGATCTAGAAGTTGATCTCAAAGTGTGATGGAGACATGGAAACACATGTCCAGGTCACATGACCAGTTCCCTTCAGACCAGATGGACAGAGGAGGAGACAGAACGCTGCACAGCTACTAATCACCGGTATAGTGTGAGTGGCTCGCTCCCATTGCTCTACTTGTACTTTCTCCATTCTTCTCTGCCTGTGAAGCTGCCTCTTCACTCTGTGAGCTCAGACGTTAATTTGCTCAGACTCTTGAATATTGAACCGGCTGTGAACCCGCCGGATTAAAGAGGCTGCGCGTTAGTGATTTATCGCGGCGGTCGGAGGGTTCGACCTCACGGTGTGTCAGGATGAAACAAAATGAATCACTTCCTTCAACCTTTGTCTTTGATTCTGTGACGGAGGACGCGCTGTGATGGATCAGTGTGTGACACCTGGCTAACGTGATGAAGACGTGTTGCTGCCAGCTTTCATTAGCCGTGGAATAGCTCATCGATGATGGCGCTGATTGCAGACGAGCGGCGCTCAGCTTTCATGCAGTGTGTGATTTACAGCCGCCGACACGCTCCGACCTCGGACGCTCAGGGTCAAGGATCCAAGTGTGTGTGAGAGATTGAATCCGTCCCTGACGCCGGGAGCGTTTGGCTGCTTTGACCGTGTTTGGAGAGGGCAAACGATTGGCTAATTTGTCCCAGGGGTGATGAGGGAATTAAAGCAAAGCAGCGACTAATTGGAAAGGCGAGGTTGGGACTGAAGGCCAGAGGCTGCAGGAGGAACAGCTTCAGAAACTCACACAATGCTTCAGAGAGCATCTCTGAGCAAACCGTCTGCCGACACTTCCCTGTCACGTTGTATCGCGTTTGTCTCCTTTATTCAGTTTTAATCCTCCTGAAACTCATGACTGAGCTAATTACTTTCAGCCCTGTTCCGAAAAGCTTTGTTTCCCGTTCTTTTCTTCTTTTCTTTTCCTTTCAACTAAACAGAACAAACATCAGATCAGAACACCTCCAAAAGGCACTTCCATACATATTTTCCGTTATTCCAAAGCTTGGATGTAATTACAGTGTCAGTACCTGGCTGCTGTTTTCCTCCAGGTTCAGGTTGTGAACTGATCCACTCCCTCACCTGTGGGAGTCGTCTGTCCCTCATGTAATGAACCTCTGTGTGACTTGTTCAAAGCTGCACAATCTAATCCTCCAGCCTCCAATCTCCCACTTCCAGGCAATTCTCCGGTCTTCCCTGACGCGGACACGAGCTGCAGCTGGAATGGACAAACCATCTAATGCAATCAGGCCGCGGTCGTGATTCCCTCCGGGAGCGGCTTTATTCACTTGTTTCCCTCTGTTCAGACTCGCTGATGTATGTGTGGAGCTGCACCCTGAGGGAGGCTTTCACAGAGGCCTCCTTCATATTCCCCTCGTAAAGAGCCCGCAGGTGGAGGAGGAGGGGAGGAGGGGAGGAGGGGAGGAGGAGAGAGGGGAGGAGGGGAGGGGAGGAGGTGCCTCATCCAATAGTCATTTCATTCTATGTCACAGCTCCTAGTCCCCGAGGTCACGGCAGGTTCTCCCTGATGAGGAGCAGATTCCAGAGTCCACGTCTCAGTCCCAGCTCTCCTGCTCAGCAGACTGAGACTGAGCTGCTCGGCCTGCGATGCAGAACTACTCCATTGATTCTAATGGGAGTGTGTTGTAAAGGCTTTCAGAGGCACATCATGTACATCTCTGAGGATGGATAGAGAGACAGATAGATAGATAGATAGATAGATAGATAGATAGATAGATAGATAGATAGATAGACAGACAGACAGACAGACAGACAGACAGACAGACAGACAGACAGACAGACAGACAGACAGACAGACAGACAGACAGACAGACAGACAGACAGATAGATAGACAGATAGATAGATAGATAGATAGATAGATAGATAGATAGATAGATAGATAGATAGATAGATAGATAGATAGATAGATAGATAGATAGATAGATAGATAGATAGATAGATAGATAGATAGATAGATAGATAGATAGATAGATAGATAGATAGATAGATAGATAGATAGATAGATAGATAGATAGATAGATAGATAGATAGATAGATTTCCTGGACCTGGACCATGTTTCCCTCAGGAGACGAGGACTGAAGCAGCCATTTGAACAGCTTTAGTTTTCTGTAGTTCCCCAGCTACACGACAGACAGTTGTCTGCTGTTGTGATGGTCGGACAGAACGACGGGTCTGGTCTTCAGAGGAGAGGAGCAGGAGAGGTAGAGCAGAAGAAGAGGAGGAGCAGAAGAGGAGGAGCAGAAGAGGAGGAGCAGAAGAGGAGGAGTAGAAGAAGAGGAGCAGAGGAGCAGGGGAGCAGCAGCTGTTCTCCCCTGGGCCTCGTAAGTCATTGGTCTAAAGCTCTAGACTCTGGGTCAATAGAAAAACATAAATAATAATAATAAAATGTTACTAGAAATGTCATTTTACAGGTGCACAAAATGATTATATGAGCAAATACATGATGACAACAGAACATAAAATAAAATGAGAAGAAATATATAGTCATACTACTCAGCTTCTTTACTTCTTCTACTCAGCTTCTTTATGTGTTCTACTCAGCTTCTTTGTGTTATTCCCCCTCGCTTCTAAAAGTAACCTTTGATATTTTGTGCATGACAGACTTTATCAAGTGTCACCCTGAAGAATCACTCTAGTGAGGAGCAAAATCTGGTGCAGAGTATGATATAGAGGATTATTCTGAACCCAAATGACAGAAGTGGTGATTCTAATACCTTTACTGACTCTAATACTCAACTATTGATGGAAGAGAGTACTGTTGTACCTGCATCATAAAAGCTGAGAGTGAAACACAGAACAAGAAGTCTCAAACAGAGCTGAGACCGATGGTGGCTGAGACACCTACAGAACACCCAGACAGAGACAAAGAGACCAGGAGGAGACCAGGACCAGGACAGAGCAGCAGAGACACAGGTCCAGATGTGAACTGAACAGGAACTGGAGCATCGTCTGACCACTCAGCAGGCTCCGCCCCCGAGTGAAACAGATTAATCTGCAGGGTGTTTCTTTCTACCTGTGTGTGTGTGTGTGTGTTTATAGTTGCTAAGCAACCGCAAGACAAATAATGAGGAAAAGCGCAGCAAATTTGAGCCAGAAATCAGCTCCAGTGCGTTTGTGGTGTCTGGTAAGGCCTGTCTGACTCGAGGGTAGAAGATGATTCAGGATCAGGTGGTTCAGGATCAGGTGGTTCAGGATCAGGTGGTTCAGGATCAGGTGGTTCAGGATCAGGTGGTTCAGGATCAGGTGGGTCAGGTGGTTCAGGATCAGGTGGTTCAGGATCAGGATCAGGTGGTTCAGGATCAGGTGGTTCAGGTTCAGGTGTTTCAGGATCAGGTGTTTCAGGATCAGATGTTTCAGGATCAGGTGGTTCAGGATCAGGTGGTTCAGGATCAGGATCAGGTGGTTCAGGATCAGGTGGTTCAGGATCAGGTGGTTCAGGTTCAGGTTCAGGTGTTTCAGGATCAGGTGGTTCAGGATCAGGTGGTTCAGGATCAGGTGGGTCAGGTGGTTCAGGATCAGGTGGTTCAGGATCAGGATCAGGTGGTTCAGGATCAGGTGGGTCAGGTGGTTCAGGATCAGGATCAGGTGGTTCAGGATCAGGTGGTTCAGGATCAGGATCAGGTGGTTCAGGATCAGGTGGTTCAGGATCAGGTGGTTCAGGATCAGGTGGGTCAGGTGGTTCAGGATCAGGATCAGGTGGTTCAGGATCAGGTGGTTCAGGATCAGGATCGGGTGGTTCAGGATCAGGTGGTTCAGGATCAGGATCAGGTGGTTCAGGATCAGGTGGTTCAGGATCAGGTGGTTCAGGATCAGGATCAGGTGGTTCAGGATCAGGTGGGTCAGGTGGTTCAGGATCAGGTGGTTCAGGATCAGGTGGTTCAGGATCAGGTGGTTCAGATCAGGTGGTTCAGGATCAGGATCAGGTGGTTCAGGATCAGGTGGGTCAGGTGGTTCAGGATCAGGTGGTTCAGGATCAGGTGGTTCAGGATCAGGTGGTTCAGGATCAGGATCAGGTGGTTCAGGATCAGGTGGGTCAGGTGGTTCAGGATCAGGTGGTTCAGGATCAGGTGGGTCAGGTTCTAGGCGGTAGAAGACGGACCATTATGCTGGCTGAGGAACGTGACGCGGTCTAACTCTGAAATGTCATTCCACTCGTGGAGCAAACACGGAGATCAGCAGACGTTGTGAACGTTCTGAGGAGGCTCTGTTCTCTCTCTGACCGCCTCTAACGGTGCCTCAGAGATAAGAGCTGGCTCCTCTCAAACCAAAGGTCTCCTGCTGATCTGTGGGGGGAACACCCGGGGGACGGGGAGGATATCCCCCACCCTTTGACTCACTTCTTTCCTCACATCAGATGCCCTTTTCCAAGAGGGGCAGAGAAAGAGAGGGAGGGGGAGGAGAGAGGGGGGACGGAGATAGGAGCATGATGGAGAGATGAGAGCGTGGAGAGAGGGAGAGAGACAAAGTGGAGACAGAAAATGACAATATAATATGATTTGATTTGTGGGGCCGAATGGATTCTCAGCACCCATTTCCTGAGAGAGAGGGGGGGGGGGGGGGTGTGTGTGTGGGGGGGGGGGGGGGTGAACAGTGGGGCCGTGGAGTTCATTTAGCACCAGGGCCGTGAGATGGCGTGACAGCTGCATCAGGCTGCTCCCTTTAGTCCTCTCTCAGTCTCTCTGCCCCTCTTTCTCTCAGTCTCTCTCTCTCTCTCTCTCTCTCTCTCTCTCTCTCTCTCTCTCTCTCTATCTGTCAGTCACTCTCTCTCTGTCTCAATTCATTGTCAGTTCAGCAGCTTTATTGGCACGGCTGCGTTTTACAACATCACCAGAGCGTTGGGACTACAGAGCAAGAATACATAGATAATTCATTAATAATAATTCATGTGTATGTGTGTGTGAAAGTGTGTGTGTGTGGGTAATAATTACAGAACAGTGGTAGTTAAGGACATATAAGTGTGAAGGTAGACCAAGTCCGCAGCTGTTCATACAGGAGATCTGGTTACTCACAGCACCAGGGAGACCTCCATCATCTCCAGGAGGACCAGGGAGAGGGTCACCCTCCCCAGGACCACCAGGGAGACCTCCATCATCTCCAGGAGGACCAGGGAGAGGGTCACCCTCCCCAGGACCACCAGGGAGACCTCCATCATCTCCAGGAGGACCAGGGAGACAGTCACCCTCCCCAGGACCACCAGGGAGACCTCCATGATCTCCAGGAGGACCAAGGAGAGGGTCACCCTCCCCAGGACCACCAGGGAGACCTCCATCATCTCCAGGAGGACCACGGAGACAGTCACCCTCCCCAGGACCACCAGGGAGACCTCCATCATCTCCAGGAGGACCAGGGAGAGGGTCACCCTCCCCAGGACCACCAGGGAGACCTCCATCATCTCCAGGAGGACCACGGAGACAGTCACCCTCCCCAGGACCACCAGGGAGACCTCCATCATCTCCAGGAGGACCAGGGAGAGGGTCACCCTCCCCAGGACCACCAGGGAGACCTCCATCATCTCCAGGAGGACCAGGGAGAGGGTCACCCTCCCCAGGACCACCAGGGAGACCTCCATCATCTCCAGGAGGACCACGGAGACAGTCACCCTCCCCAGGAGCGATTCTTTATTTCCAGTCACCCAGCTCCACATCGTTATGGATCCCTCTACATCAACCCTTCATTACAACACAAAGACATATAGCTATGACAGTGTCGTGACCAAGAGTGGGGAAGGACTTTCAAATACGGGCAAACCCAGGGATTACAGATAGTCAGTGGTAGAACAGAGGACACTCCCTGGGCCGGTTTATCTACTGCTCTGCACTGGGAAATAGAGTCATTGATTATGCAATCACAAATATCTGCCCAGAAAGTATACATGCATTCACAGTCTTGACACAACATCTCATATTAGACCACAAACAGATCAAACTGTGTGGATCAAGAAGAGACCCATACCCAGAAACATCACCTCTCCCAAACGTGACAGCTGGGCACAGAGAGGTCTGGCTGCTCACCAGTCCATTACACCACTAAACAGACCAGTAGCTTTCTGTGTAACCATTACCTGCTGAACAAAGACAGCAAGCATTTGGCCACTGAAGATTTGAATGGAATATTTATGAAACTAGCAAAAGACTCTAAAATGATGAAGTCAAATTAAACAAAGATCGAGCAAAATAACAAAAGTCTGACAGTGAATTCTCTTTTTAGAAAGCATCTCAGAAACTATAAAACAATGTTTGAAAAATCTATTTCTTAAATGTATACCTAAATCCAGAAAATATTGATTCTGCTCTAAGACTGCAAATGGTTAATTTGTGCTAAAATGTGTTGATATTATCATTATTCTCATTATCAACTATTTTATAGTGGTTTGTTAAACACATATATACATTACATTACATATATACACATTTATATATATATGTATATATATACAGATATATATGTATATATACATATGTGTGTGTGTTTTACTTCTGAAGAGGATTATTTCTTCCCTTTATGCGTCTGCAACATAAAGCCAAGTTTGTGTGTCAGGGTTTTTCAGCCTGAGGGTTAAAACTGAAGCAGGAACTGGTTTTTCTGGGCGTTTTCCATCCCTCCAACCTTGGAGATTAATATGTTCTGTGTCTCTCCTCTGCCTCGACTGAAACTACACATCATCCCTCAGATCGGAGAAGAAGCGGATTAACGGTTTGTTTCTACAAAAAGACTTCAAATGTGGACAAATCCTACTGCTTCCTCTCTTTAAAAAGCAGAATTTCATTCAGAGATTTGAAGATGAAGTAAAACTTGAGAGACAGAAAGGGATCTTTTCACCTTGAACAACTTTAATGGACAAAAAACCTAGAAAGGAAGGACAATACACAGAAACAACATACATGATAAAACCACACACATGCACCGATAAATCATCTTCAGAGTCTGTCAGAGGTCAGAGGTTGTGGTGAGGGACTGATCTGAACCCAGTCCCAGTCCTCCAGGCAGGTGGCCACTCTGTGGTAAACAAACTCCACCTTTAGCTGAGCTGTGAGCAGCCTCCTGAGCATGGCTGCAGGGTCAGACCACCCTGAGCCCTTGGCCTGGTTCCACCTGCTCAGCCAGATCTTCCACAGGAAGCAGCTCAGCAAGCAGAGGGCCTCGCCTGGGGAATCTGGGCCACAGGGGCAGGAGAGCTCCAGGTATCAGCCTCCACTGCAGGTCTGCAGAGCGTTTCTCTATGGGCGGTTTATCCAGACACCTCCTGGCCTTGTTCATCTGGGGCTGTACGAGATGTTCTCCAGAAAACCGAGCATCAGCCTCTGTCCTGCCCCCATGTCTGAAGGACAGAGGAGGCGAGCCCCCACCATGGAGGGATGCTGACGGGGGAAGACCATGCTAACTTGCTTCTAACACTCAAAACAAAACAAATTATCCTCCTCTCGCCCAGAAAGAGGGAGAAAATGACCGTGTATGACGTCATTCTAACGATGCTTCCGGGGTTTCTCACCTTTACCTGTCCCCTGTCAGAGCACGTGCAATCCGGCGGTGCTAGGACCCAGCAGAGGCGAGGAGGAGGAGGAGAAAGGAGCAAAGTTCCTCTCACCTGGGAGTCGGAGCGGCGCAAGCGCGTCTGGACGAGGCGCGCGAGACCGACAGACAGAGAGACAGTGTGTGTGTGTGTGTGTGTGTGTGTGTTTGTACGTACATACACGCGCACACAGAGACACACAGGAAGCTCAGGTGACCGGACTGGGTCCACCCCCCGAGGAGAGGACGAGATTGCGTGCGCTCAGCAGGTGAGGAGCTCCAACCACACACCTGTTACTGTGTGTGTGTGTGTGTGTGTGTGTGTGTGTGTACTTGTGTGTGTCTGTGTGTGTGTGTCTGCGTGTGTAGAAGATCAAAGGAGGAGTGTTCACAGGGAGAAAGAGAGTCCAAGACCGTGTCTGACGTCACCAAACTATGCTTCCGGGGTTTCGCACCTTTACCTGTCCCCTCCCACGTGACCCCGGGGGAGGTGAAACCCGGCGGCGCTAGGACCCAGCCGAGGTGAGGAGGAGGGAGGAGGAGGAGGAGGAGGAGGAACGAGTAATGTTCCTCTCACCTGCGGAGACGGAGCTGCGCAAGCGCGACAGGGCGAGGCTGAAACTGTTTGTGTGTGTTCGTTCAAGAGTGTGTGTGCGTGTTCGAGTGTGTGTACACATACACACACACACACACACACACACACACAGAAAGACAGGAAGCTTAGGTGACCGGACTGCGAGCAGGTAAGAAGGTTGATGATACACACCTGGTTTGTTCCTCTGTGTGTGTGTGTGTGTGTGTGTGTGTGTGTGTGTGTGTGTGTGTGTGTGTGTGTGTGTGTGTGTGTGTGTGTGTGTAGGAGATCAGAGGCAGGTTGTCAGGAGGGAGAAGAGTCCAGAGCGTTCATTTAGGTGTGTGTAGGCTGAAGGTGCGCAGTACATAACGTATACCTCCCCTTTCACTGTGACCCCACACATCTCCCAACATTCGTTAATACGTTAATACTGATGTCACTGTTGACCAGCATGTAAAGGCTGTAGAGGTCAGAGGTCAGAGGTCAGGCTGTACTCCCTGTAGCTCTACAGTGAGTAGACTAGTCCGTGCTGAACCCTAAAGGGGATCATTCAGCCAGGTTAGTCACCAGACTACAGACCAGACTACAGGTCGTCTGCTCAACACTTCGTACG
Source organism: Karalla daura (assembly GCA_029224185.1). Taxonomy (NCBI): domain Eukaryota; kingdom Metazoa; phylum Chordata; class Actinopteri; order Chaetodontiformes; family Leiognathidae; genus Karalla; species Karalla daura. Next base: position 923,492 of record CM055195.1, read on the forward strand.
ACCTGTAGCTGGAGTCGCTCACATGATCTGACGGTCCCAGCAGATTTTAAGCCTCAGACCATGACAGTCCACCTGCTGCTGCCTCGCTCCTGGGCTTCTGGGCTCCTCTGGCAGGCATCTCCTCCTGCACCTCCTCTGGCAGACATCTCTAGATGCAATGGTTTCTGTCACAGTCTCATGTTAGCCTGGGTTACCAGTCATTTCTGAGTGTGAGTTCAATTTGGCAATGTTCAGATAAGCTGCTCGAGTCCATCTCCGCACTGTGAAGCAGATTCACCCTCTCTGGGGTCCTCTTGTGGAGCGCAGACCTCTCAGCAGTGACCGCTGGTTTGGTCTGGCATCTTCTTAACATCGTCACTCTCTCTCCCTCTGCCCCCCCCTCTCTCTCCCTCTGCCCCCCCCCCCCTCTCCCTCTGCCCCCCTCCCCTCTCCTGCAGGATGTGCTCCAGCCATCAGGGGATCTGTGGTGCTAGTGACCGTGGCTCCAGGTCGTCATCCTCCTCCTCGGGCGCTCACTACGCTCTGTGTGCGCTGGGCGTGGGCCTCGTCGCCCTGGGCATCGTCATGATCGTCTGGACGGTGGTTCCCATGGACGGGGAAGGAGGCGGAGCCATGCCCGCCTCCAACAATGGGACTGCGGAGGAGGAGGAGCCTGAGGAGGAGGAAGACGACAAGACCAAGTCATCCACAGTGGCCATGGTGCTGGTGGGCGTGGGGGCGGCCATGTTGCTGCTGTCCATCTGTCTCGGGGTCCAGAGCAGGAGGAAGAGGAGACAAGAAGAGGAGGAGAGACAAGCCAGAGCTGCAGCCAACACGGCCGCAGGCCTGCTCATGCAGCATACAGCCGGGCAGCAGGAGGAGTGAGACCTCACACACAAAACCTCCTTTTTTTTCTCTCATTCTCCTCCTTTTCACCTCCTTCTTTCTGTTCTTTAATATCATTCTCCCTCCTTTTTACCTCCTTTTTTCTAAATTATTAATATGATTTTATCATAATATTCCCTGTTTTTCCCCCTCATAAATTACTAAGGTGCATTTCAATGAATCCCCGTCCCGGCTACTTTTTTCTCCCCTCATTTTCCCTCAGTTTTTCCCTCATTTTTCCCTTATTTCTGCCATTATAGTAATAGCAGTGCCATTCCAATGTTGCTGTTGTTACTCCAGTGTTGTGCAGCGTTGCCTGCTGACCTCCTCCCTCCTGTTTCAGAGCTCCAGACCCGGCTACGTTCAGCGTCCCAAGCTACGAGGAGGTGGTTGGGAGCGGCGGTTACCTGACGCGTAGCGGCTCCCAGCTGCCGTCCTACGAGGACATCATCGCCGCCGTGGAGAGCGAGGGGGCGGAGCCGGACGCCGCTGGACGACAAGGAGGCTCAGCTGCATCTCCAGCTGCTCCTGCTGCGGGGGCGGAGCCGGAGCGTCCTCCGCTGACCTCTAACCCCAGCCTCCCAACGCGCAGCGCTAGCCGTGCTAGCCGCCTGCTCCGCCCGTTACGCGTCCGCAGGATCAAGTCGGACAAACTGCACCTGAAGGACTTCAGGATCCAGATCCGCAGCCCCACCCAGAACCCCGTCAACATCGAGCCCATCACACCGCCTCCACAGTACGAGAACAAGCTGCCCGAGTTAGGCGAGCGGTAGAGGGGGCAGGGCCTGGAGGGAGGAGGTGCGGCCTGGAGGAGGAGGGGGGGCCTGGAGGGAGGAGGTGGGGCCTGAGGAGAGGAGGTGCAGTCAGAGGAGAGGAGGTGGATATTTTCTATCTTTCACCCCAAATTTCTTCACACTTTCTCAAATTTTTTGCACTTATTTACCATATTTTAGCAAACAGGAAAACAACGTGCCAATAGTCCTTAAAAAGTGCTTCACATTGCCAAAGAAATCGGTGAAAAAATGTAAAAAATAAGAGAAATGTGAGCAAAAAAAGCAAAAGCCATTGAGTAATGGGAACACAATTGCGGGTGGGTATGAGAAACATATTTTATTCAAGAACTATTTAGTTTTGTTTTGTCTTTCAACTTTTTGCCTCTTATTGCTATTTCCATTTTTTCAGTTTTTTCACCTTTTTTTTTTACTAATTTCCTCAAAAAGTGTGCAAAAAATATAAAAATGCCCAAAATTATAAAAAGAAAAAAAAAATGAACAGAAACTGTACAAAAAATGAAAACAAATAAATATGCAATAAAGGAAAAAATGGGGGGAAATGCAAAAAATTGGAAAATGTGCTTTATGCTTCATTTTATAATTTTGTACGTTTTAAATAATAATTGTACAAAGCTTAGCTAATAATGATCCATCTTCTGTTGTTGTTTGTTTTGTATCACTAACAGTTTTATTCTTCACACCATCTATGATCTGCACAGTTTCCTGTAAATTTTACTTCCTTTCATTTTTACCCGTTTTTTGCACTTTCCCCCAAATGCTAATTTGTGCCAATTCCAGAAAACTTGCTTACAAGAGGAGCTTTCTCTCAAATGTTCCATGTTTTACACATTTTCTTCCCATTTTTTTCAGTGTTTTTTTAAGATTTTGCACATTTTTTGCATTTTCACTGAACATTTTGCAAATAAAGTGCAAAAAAAATGTGCAAAAACTGTGTGTCTTGTTTTGTACAGATTTTAACCCTTTTGTACATGTTTGAACTGTGATAATTCTACAAAACTTAGCTAATAAATGTTTTCTTTTAATCCATCTATGTTCACACTGTTTATTTTGTGTCACAAACAATACTTTGATTTCTCAACCACTGTCCTAGATCTGCATCTGATCTGCCTCGAAGATCTGAGGATGTCCCCTCACATGGACATGAAGGGCATATGTCTGCAGAGGAGGGATGGATGGACAGAGGGATGGAGGGACAGAGGGATGGAGGGACAGAGGGATGGATGGACAGGGGGATGGAGACACAGAGGGATGGAGACACAGGGATGGAGGGACAGGGATGGATGGACAGAGGGATGGAGGGACAGGGATGGATGGACAGAGGGATGGATGGACAGGGGGATGGAGGGACAGGGGGATGGAGGGACAGGGATGGATGGACAGAGGGATGGATGGACAGAGGGATGGAGGGACAGGGATGGAGGGACAGAGGGATGGATGGACAGAGGGATGGAGGGACAGAGGGATGGAGGGACAGAGGGATGGAGGGACAGGGATGGAGGGACAGAGGGATGGAGGGACAGGGATGGATGGACAGAGGGATGGAGGGACAGAGGGATGGAGAGACAGAGGGATGGAGGGACAGGGATGGAGGGACAGGGATGGAGGGATGGAGGGACAGGGATGGATGGACAGAGGGATGGAGGGACAGAGGGATGGAGGGACAGAGGGATGGAGGGACAGGGATGGATGGACAGAGGGATGGATGGACAGAGAGATGGAGGGACAGAGGGAGGGATGGACAGAGGGATGGAGGGACAGAGGGATGGATGGACAGAGGGATGGAGGGACAGAGGGATGGAGGGACAGGGAGGGATGGACAGAGGGATGGAGGGACAGAGGGATGGAGGGACAGAGGGATGGAGGGACAGGGAGGGATGGACAGAGGGATGGAGGGACAGAGGGATGGAGGGACAGGGATGGATGGATAGAGGGATGGATGGACAGAGGGATGGAGGGACAGGGAGGGATGGACAGAGGGATGGAGGGACAGAGGGATGGAGGGACAGGGATGGATGGACAGAGGGATGGAGGGACAGAGGGATGGAGGGACAGGGATGGATGGACAGAGGGATGGATGGACAGAGGGATGGAGGGACAGAGGGATGGAGGGATGGATGGACAGAGGGATGGAGGGATGGAGGGACAGGGATGGAGGGACAGAGGGATGGAGGGACAGAGGGAGGGATGGACAGAGGGATGGAGGGACAGAGGGATGGAGGGACAGAGGGACAGAGGGATGGAGGGACAGAGGGATTGACCATGACTGATTTTGGTCATTTTTGCTTGTATCTATTAACTCAGTAGCCGTCGGGTGTTTCACTAGCAATCAGTGAAAGGTTTTCCAGAAATAAATCACCCAACAACCTTTAACGTAGTTCTTTCAAATTTACAAAAATCTGTAAAAGAGGGAAAAAGTGATGAAATGACATAAAGAAAGAATCAACCAATGGAAATTCACCTCCTCCGTCCAGATGTTTTTGAACTGGAAGAATGTAACGTTCAGAGTATGGAGGGGTTTTAGCCTGAGGGTGGAAACCAGAGCAGAACTGGTTTTTCTGGGCGAGAGACAGACTCTCTTTCTGCCTCTGACTCGTTCTCTACGTCTTTCCCTCTCCTTCTCTGTCCCTGTCTATCTCTGTCTTTCTCATTCTCCAAGTAATTAATATGAATTTTAATTTCTCTCTCTCTCACTCTAACTTTCAATTGTTAATTTCAATTCCCAGGGCTTAATTGGCACCGAAAACAGTTTCAAGATCTAGAATTGTATGTGGGTACACAAATTCTCTCTCTCTCTCTCTCTCTCTCTCTCTCTCTCTCTCTCTCTCTCTCTCTCTCTCTCTCTCCTGGGCTGTGGTGTCCATCATCGGGCCAGGCAGTGCTTTCCAGAGGTCAAGCTCAGATGTGGTAATAACGACCAAAACAACATTAGGAGTCATTAACTGTCAGAATGGCTGCGGGCGACAGGACATTGTGGAGGTCGTGAATGAGGAAAAGTCTTTTTCCTTTGAGCTGGAACTGCAGAAAGTTCTGGGGCCGGCGAGACGTCACATCTGTCACCAGAGAAGTGTGACACCTGCTCCCAGAGGATGACAGACAGCGGAGGAAAATTAGAGTCCGTTCTGATGAATTTTATACGTCTGCATTTGCAAAACAAGACACGAGAGAGTGAGATGGAAAAAAAGCCTGAAAGTGGTTTTGAAGGAGAGTCTGTGGGTCAGTGGTTGAGGGGGAATGGCTCCAGCAGGACGGGTCCTCTTTATTAGGGGCTAATGAATTAGCATCATGTGATGCTTCATTTGTTACGTCGTAATTTTGCGGGGAAATGAACTCTTCAACTTTTCAGATATCACAGTAAATCTTCCTCAGAGTTTTCACTTGCAGGCTGTTGTATAATCCTCAGTGTGAGGATAGGAGGTGACGCTGCTCTGAATGAAAGCCAGGCCGCGCTCTGGCTCTGCTTCAGCAGCATGGCCGTGTTTTCTCTGGCTGCTAAGAGGCAGCCGCAATTACTTCTGTCAAGGACCCGAAACCCTCTCAGAGAGGAGCAAAACAACACTACCTGTCAACAAATCCCTCTCTGCCTCTGTTTCCATCTCGCTCTGCCTCTGTTCCCGGTTCAAAGAGCACCGGCGGCGTGCAGCATTTTCAGAAATATTCAATAAAGCATCAGCTTAAAAATAACCACATAAAATGCAAATCAAGCAGGTTTTTGTCAACACATCCCTCGGTGTGCAGAATGACCCGGGCTGCCTTTAATGGACGTCCATGTTCAGTTATGTATTCTCAATGAAATACTCAGGATCTTGTGTCCACATGAGTTTCTTCTAGAGTCATGTGTTCATGTAGCGTGTTGTTGTGTGTCTATAGCCAGGCCCAGGCTACGTGCTCCTCACACAGTCCCTCCTCGCCTCCTTCATGGTGGTGACTATCGTTGTTCTTGTTTTTATCGCTCTATTTATTCTAGTTCACACATGGAGGGACGCCACTGTGACCTGTCCTTTGTTATGATTTGGGAATCAGGTGTTTCCATGTCTGCGTCATGTGACGGAGGCTGGAATGCTGCTGATTGGTCAGTGTAGACAGATGATGGTCAGTCGGAGTCAGAACATCCTCCTCCTCCTCCTGCAGGTCACAGCACTGGATGAGAGCTGCACCCGGAGCTGTGTGTGTTTCTGCAGAATTAGAGGTGAATCGACAGGGACCTCACACAGGTTTGATTCAGAGCATTGCTCATTCCAAGAAAAACACCTATTGTAATATCTGACGTGCACATCATGTGACCTCAGGCGGCTCTGCTCTGATCCATAAGTGTGTGTGTCCATCTGTGAGATAGATCATTAGCAGACTCTGTGTAATGGCTTCATGGCCCGCAGCAGCTTCCAGGACTTCATCTGCTTCATCTGACCTCCACTCTTCCTCCTCCAATCGAAGCCTGTTTGTCTCCTCATCTCGCTCTAATGGGCCGCCCTCTCCTCCTGCTGCTCTAACCTAATTCCATGTTTCCTCCGGACGCCTCAGGCCAGCCAGAACTTGTGTTTTAAAGGAATTTACTCCTCAAATGTGTGAGTGTGCCCGCGCAGCTCACATGTCCAATTAGGCTGCAGAGGATGGGAGTTGTGGGTGGACAGTGGTTGTACTGTGGTGTGAGAGGAGCAGTGTGGCAGAGGCAGCAGCTCCTCCAGCTCCTCCAGCCTCCTCTCAAGGTGAGCGTCTCCATCAACACACCCGTTACTGCTGCTAGCCCGCCGCTAACAGGCTCCCAGCCCCGAGGCCCAGGGGAGAACAGCTGCTGCTCCCCTGCTCCTCTGCTCCTCTTCTTCTACTCCTCCTCTTCTGCTCCTCCTCTTCTGCTCCTCCTCTTCTTCTGCTCGACCTCTCTTGCTCCTCTCCTCTGAAGACCAGACCCGTCGTTCTGTCCGACCATCACAACAGCAGACAACTGTCTGTCGTGTAGCTGGGGAACTACAGAAAACTAAAGTTGTTCAAACGGCTGCTTCAGTCCTCGTCTCCTGAGGGAAACATGGTCCAGGTCCAGGAAATCTATCTATCTATCTATCTATCTATCTATCTATCTATCTATCTATCTATCTATCTATCTATCTATCTATCTATCTATCTATCTATCTATCTATCTATCTATCTATCTATCTATCTATCTATCTATCTATCTATCTATCTATCTATCTATCTATCTATCTATCTATCTATCTATCTATCTATCTATCTATCTATCTATCTATCTATCTATCTATCTATCTATCTATCTATCTATCTATCTATCTATCTATCTATCTATCTATCTGTGCCTGTTCCCCAAAAGAACAGAGCAGAAGCAGAAGTCGCTCCTTTAGAGTTACAGTGCAGTTTTCTTCCTCTCTTCACATGATGATGGTGTCATGTGAAGATCAAGCGTGTCTCAGACTCAGGCAGAAACACGCAGGAACAGAGGAACTACAGCGAGACTCTTTTCACATCCTGTCACAAAGACATTCCAGCTCAAAGGTTACGTGACTCGCTGCAGCTTCGTGTCAGGATCTTTAACTTGTGAAGGTACACGGTGAAGAGTCTTTACTTCTAGCTCGGAGAGGAATCACAAAACACTGGGACTGAAAACCACCACCATGCAGCCGTGACCTTTCAGCAGCAGAGTTTTCTCCAAACTAAATTCTTTATTTATCATAAATGTTCCATGGAAGCTGCAGGAGGCAGTCTGGCAGCTCTGCGCAGCTCTCGCTCGGGCCCAGCCTGCACACACCAGTGACAGGCTTCCTCAAGCATATTTTTAGAGAGTCTAAAAATGTGTAGGACATAGTTTTACCTGATTACTGCAACACAGGCTGACATAAAGCTCTGAGAATGATCTAAATCCAGATTTAGAGCTGTGTGGAGCAGAGAGTGGCCCTCGGCTGATGTGTCCTGAGGCTGAAGCTGACTGCGTCCTGAGTCAGATCTACCCCCGCAGCAGCAGAGACACATCCAGCTGTGACCTGCTGCCCGGCCTGGACCGCCTGCATTCCAGAGCAGCTTCCACACAACAGCTCGCCGTCTGATTAGCTCTGAGGACTGAAAGATAAAATCACAAGAGAAGCCGTACAGTTTCAGGGAAACAACTAGAGAACATCTGCAGAGGTAGAACACAGAACTCTGCTAATGGACACTGAGATGGAGCTGTTAGAAACCAAACAGATGGGGAGAAAACAGGGCCACATCAGCTTCTCATAATGGCTCTGCTCTGAAAGAAGCAGCCAGTGAAATATGTCGGGCATGCATGAAAACATGTTAGATGAGAGCACCGTAAATTACGTCTTCATCACAGTTTATCACAAAGTAAAACTGATGTTTCTGAGAATTTGATTAAGTCCAGCTGCCTGGAGATGTGAACAAAGTGGCACGTCTGGAGAACCAGCTCAGGGAGGAGCTGGAGATGTTCCAGAGACATCTGAGAGGCTTTTCAACATTCATCAGCAGTTTCTCTGTCGGAGAATGCAGCTTGTGTATGAAAAACTTCTTTAACTTGTTTAACTTCCCAATAGTTCCTTATTCTTGGCTCGTGAGTCGAGGGAGCGACTGGTCAAATGTGTGACGTGTGATACTGAGATGCATGATTAAAACGTACGTCCCTCCGAGCGATCTCCAGGCTCCATGATCTCCAGGCTGTCCTCCAGCCCGTTGTTTTCCATGGAAGTCTGTGTTTGTTTCCCATACGGAAACATTAGTGAAGCCTGAGTAGCTTCTCCAGACAAACAATCAATGCTTTCTCCATCTCCATCCGCTCCTCCCATACGTCGATCACCTGGACGGTGCCGAGGCGGCCTCAGCTCCTCCTCCTCTCAGGTCTGATGAGGTTGAAGGTTTAATCGTCAGAGCTCCATTAAAACGTCCCGTGTGTGGATCATGACGGGGGGAGGGGGTGGGGGGGGCAGCGCTCTTTAACCTGCAGAGCAATGGTTTTCCACATCAATTCTGGGAAAAGCACAATGTGTGCAGTTTGTGATTGCTTCCTGGAGTTGTGATGAATCTGCACCATAAAACCTTTTAATGCCGAGTCTGGATGTGGAACCTGATTACGAGGACTGAACAGGACAATATTATTGGAGGAAGGTGACGACTCTAAAGCTTCGTATCGAACAGGGTCAGACATCGTAAAGTGATTTCATCTTCTGTTCTTTTGACCTCTATGCAAACCGCGTTATTCTGGGGGAAGAAAAAAACAGACGTGAGGTTATTAACGGAACAAATGAGCAGTCAGCGTTCTCCATTTATTCCTCCATCAGAATCCTGCTCGCCTCGTTTATTTAACATGGCTGGGATCGAGGGGCCACAAACCTTCCTCTCCATCTTGTTCCTGGATTGATTCGTACGCTGGAGCTGAGAAACTCAGATTCAGAGGAAATAAATAAATAAAGGAATGTGTGAGTTCAGGTGCGGGGCAGCCGGTGTTTGACTGCGTGTGTCTCTGGGTTCTGCTGCTGTGATGTGCTGCGAGGTCCAGAGAACAGCCCGTCTGCCGGGGTTTAGAGGAGAGAGCCGCCCTGACCTTCTCCATCCATCACTGGACCAGAGCTGCTCAGATCAGCCTCCACGGCCAATAACACACCCACACCACAACAGCCGCCCCGCCTGGAGGTTTCCACCCTGATCCACGGCCGTGGAGTCGCCTGACCCCTGCTGGACGCCACGGTCATGACGGGAGCAGCCGAGGCCAGATGGGAGGGAAGGAGGCGTGGATGGATGGATGGATGGATGGATGGATGGAGGGATGGATGGATGGATGGATGGATGGATGGATGGATGGATGGATGGATGGATGGATGGATAGATGGATGGATGGATGGATGGATGGATGGATGGATGGATGGATGGTCCCCCACTGTTAGGGATGCTCCAGAGTTACCTGAGAAGATCGAGAGAGAGGGAGAGAGATGTTTGCAGTCTTAATTCCATTATGTTGATCAGTCAGAGGCAGAGCTGTAACCTCACCTTGTTCTTTACCTCAGATGATTAAATGTTCATTCATGGTTATTGTCCATCCCTACTTCACTTTTATCATTTTATTGGTGATTTTGCAGCTCTTTGTGCCTGTCTGTGAAAGCTCTTTTTTTTAGGTTGGATTTAAGAAATGAAATTAAAATTAGTTGATCTGAGCTTTCTTCTTCTCTGGTTTCTGGTTTTCTTGTTTCAAGTCTGCGAGTGAAAATTGAATGTGGCTGAGGTGAGGACAAACAAATTCATTCATCGTCTTCTACAGATGAATTAACAACAAAAAGAATCATTTCATTCGCAGCCTTATTTCTGGCATCTGCAGCTCAAAGTCAAACCAACAGGGAAAGATCAACATAGCAGCTCAGTCTGCCTGGACAGAGAGAACATACGGAGCGATGCACGCAGGGTCAAACAGAGGATGGGATGGAAATGAAACAAAACTGAAACCAAGGAGCTGGATGATGCTGGACGCCCTGCAGACGTGATGCTCTCATCTCAGTGGAGCTGCAGAGCGAGCGGCTGTGGGTGCTGCTGGGCGTCTGCAGCTCGGTGACTCAGGATTTCATGTCCGGGGACCGAGAACGGGTTGATGTAACAGTTCACACTCAGTTTAACCCGTGATCCTTCCCTGCAGCATCCAAACACACAAACGCTGTCCACTCCAGACCGAGTAAACACGGCGGGGCCTCTCTGGACGTCCTGTAGGTCCACAGCAGGGAAGGAGCTCCTCCGCCATCATCAGTAGAACTACAGCCTGATGGCTGCAGGTCCAGAGGATCTTCTTTCTCCACCTCCATCTTCTGCTCCATCCAGGTGTTATGATGATCCCAGTTGTTCAGAATGGTCTCCACCATCTCCAGAGCTTCATCTCTCCAGTGGATCCATCAGAAACATGACTGAGGTCTCCTGATATCATCAAAGAGCCTCAGGATGTTCAGGCTGGATCCAGCAGCAGCTCCATGGACGACTCCACATGGAGGACGTACACCTCCTCCTAGACAACCTGCAGTACCACCGACATCCACTAGGGCATTTATTCACAATCATTTTTTACACAACTCATAACAGTTTCAGCAGCTAAAGTCTCTCATGCCAGAGTGTGAGCTGGAGGTTACCTGACCAGCAACAACCACAAAAAACACCTCTTCATCTCAGCTGGAACAGGCTGGAAACATCCTCCAGATCTGCTTGCTTTCACTAAGACAAGCTCCTCTCCTGAACAAGTGTCCACCAGTAGTTCAAAAAATAGGAGAAAAACACAACAAAAATAAAGCAAAAGTTGAGCACAAACTGGGAGGTATCAGACTGAGCTCTAGCAGTCGTGGCTGTGTTCTCCCAACACTCTCTCTTGGAGACTGTGAGCAGATAAAGCTGCCAGTCATGCTCTGCAGCAGACAAACCATCAAACCCAGACACACAGATTGGTTTTCTCCAGCTCTGCGTTAAAGCAGCGTACTCTGTGTTTGGTGCAGCTGCTGAGGGGGAGCCAGGGTCCCGGGGTGCATCTGAGGAACGTGCCAGGAGATAAACACACGGAGCAGAATGAATTTCATGATAGCACTCATGAAATATGTGGAGAAACAACCCGCCCATGTGTTCATTCCACTGCGTTGGAGTGAATGCGGCACCTGCGTGAGAAGCAGCGTGTGGCTCCCACTTCAAAGCAGCAAAACCAACAAAAGCAGCGTTTAGCTTTTACTGACCACGGATATCGCACCTTAAACAGGTTTGAGGGCTCAGGAAGTGGGTAGAGGCAGGAACACACACATGCGGAAACACACACGTTTCTCCAACACATTCTCCAATTGTGAGTCGACCTAAATGTGCATGTTTTCGGACTGTGAGCGCTTGGATAAACCCACGCACGCACATCCAGATAGACCCTCTGTTTGTCTCCAAGCTGCTTCCATGACTCATATTTGTCTCTGAAGGAAACATTAAAATGAGGACGGTAACATGCTCTATAAAAGTCTGGTTCAGTGAAATACGACATTATCAGCACATGCACAATCATATAATGATATCATATAATGCATTAATAACACTTTGTTAAGTTGTTATAACAGTCTATAGTCATGTATTATATTATTCAATTCTTATTTCAGAAACTAAGCATTTAATATGTGTTATGTTTGAGTAGTTCAGTGAGTACCATATATAATACTAATGTTGTATACTGTAGAATATACTACATGTACTTCAGATATGTCCTTCAAACATTGTTGTCACTTTGCTATTGAAGTACAAAGCATCACAACTGCTTAATAAAGCATACCTAATAAACACTGCTATAATGAGTATTAACTTCTATAATGTCTCACAGTGAATGTGAATCATCATAAACGAGACCTTTGTAGAAGGATACTCATAGATACTGTGAGTATCTTATTCTCACTGAAAATGTGATCACTATGCATTTTAATGTAGAAACTACCTTGAATATTTATTTTTACAGTAAACATGAGATGAATGTCTTCTATGTGTTTTGTTCTTTTGGGATCTGAAAGTCATGTGACTTGGATGCAGATCTATAAGAAACATATAGGCAGAAGAAAATAGAACAGTCATACAATTCAAGGGCCAATATTGTTTTCACACTGGACCAAAGTCGCCAGGAACCGTTTTTCAATGACACTGTGTTGTTTTTACATGTTTTATATCAGAATAGAACCACAAACGTCTCACAAAGGAAGAGGCTGGCGTCTCCTGTCGTCTCTCCGCCTGCAGGACCCGAGGAGGAGCGAGGAGGCGCAGCCAGGCTGAGCCCCAGTCAGGAGGCGAGCTGGTCTGGGTTCAGCTCGGAGACATTAGTCCTGCTCAGACTCCCAGGATGGAGGCCGGGCGGTGCCAGCGGCTGCCAGCAGAGCGCTCTGTGTATTCACACCGTCTCCTCACTGCTATTATATGTTTATTAGCCTGTCTCTGAGCCAGCCTTGTAAAACCGGCCAAGGCTCCTTCTGTCACACAAAGCATTTTTCACAGCGAGCCCGTCCAGGGCGGCTGTGCCCTGGGAAGCGGCGGTCACAAACACTCAGACGTGTCTCTGCAGGAGCTGTCAGGCAGCGGGAGGCTGCAGCTCAGCCCAGATACGAGATCACTGTCGCAGGATTCTGCAAGTCCTCAGCTCCACTTTATCACAGTCTTAACGCACTATAAGCTGCAGCTGCTCGGGCAAGACTAATGTGAGGTAGATACAGCGTGAGGGACCTTTACCTTCACTATCATCACTGTATTAATGTGGGGGGGGGGCTATCATTGCAGCCTCAATGTAATATAGATGACGGAGCCAGCACCTCTACTACGGTTACTACAGTCCTCCTGAAATATGGATGCAGGGTGGAGGGGTTTGTGGGCGCGCTAATTAAAGCGTTGCTCAGGTTTCAGTTTCTCTTTAATGCAGCGAATCGCTCCAGCCTCAGCGCAGTAGAGGCCGGGAGGCGAGGCCTGGAGGCTTCTGTGCAATCAATCGCTACGACTGCAGAAACAAAGGAGAATAAAGTTGAATTTAAGAAAAAATCCTCTTTAAAAAAGGAGCAAAGAAGTAATCTGTGGCCCGGTCTAATGACCAGCAGACCCATAAAGCACTGTCAGTCTGTAGATGAAAGGAAGGGAAATGATTTATCCTCTCTACATAATCCTGATCACCCACATCATTAGTTATAATAAAATGATAATAATGCATCATATGTCTTCAAGAGAACCTCATTTGTCAAACATTCATTTGAATACGACAAGAATCTGCGTTCACCTTTTAGCAGCAGCAGATTATTAATTCCAGAGTGAGGAGCGAGGAGGCGAGGTGCTGCTGCTCCTCCAGTCTCCTGGACGTACTGGTCTGGTCCTGCACCAGAGCAGCATGAAGCCAGCAGGCAGACTGGAACAGCCTGGTTAGACTGGTTTGAAAGGCTACTGGTAATGTTGTCATCTTGAAGCTCCCTCAGAAAAGGAGCAGAGATGTGGTTGGATTCAGAAACAGATCAATGCTTTTGCTGGGTGTTCTCCTGCGTGTCGCTGGTATTTGCTGGTTTTCGTCGTTCCCCAGTAGCTTCTCATATCCCTGACGTTCTCTCAGCACCGTGGAGCTGCACTCTGCTCTACAGTCCCTGAGCTCTCAGGTTGGACGCCGCCTCCACTCGTATTGTTTTTCCCTGTGATATGACGTCATGACAGTGTCCACCTGATGTCACCTGATACTCAACATGTGTCAGATGGAAATATTGTGTTTTTATCTAATGCAAAAATATACAATATAATACACTTTGCATGCAGATGTGTGGTGTGGCCTCTCTTATGAAGGTCTTATCAGAATTCTATAATTTTAGCTCCTGAGTGTGGACTAAACAAGGATTTGGGAGAACCTTGTTTCATGGTGAAAACTCTCCTCTTTTGATCGATCTTGAAACAATAAAATATCAGAGACACTGAAAAACGAACATATGTTTTCCCTAAAACAAACTTCAGCGTGAAAGACGTGTATCGAGACTGGACTCACCTCGTCTTCCCAAAGTTTCACTGGAAGAATTGAAGACACTTTCCTGTCTATTCAGAAACATCAGGTGATGAGCGAGGTCTCCCCTGGTTCTGGTCCTGGTTCTGGTTCTGATCCTGGTTCTGGCTCTGGTCCTGGTTCTGGTTCTGGTCTCAGCCCCTGGTTCTGGTCCTGGTTCTGGTTCTGGTCTCAGCTTCTGGTTCTGGTTCTGGTCCTAGTCTCAGCCTCTGGTTCTGGTTCTGGTTCTGGTCCTAGTCTCAGCCCCTGGTTCTGGTCCTGGTTCTGGTTCTGGTCCCAGCTTCTGGTTCTGGTTCTGGTCCTGGTCTCAGCCCCTGGTTCTGGTCCTGGTTCTGGTTCTGGTCTCAGCTTCTGGTTCTGGTTCTGGTCCTGGTCTCAGCCTCTGGTTCTGGTCCTGGTTCTGGTCCGATGCTGAAGCTCTTCCAGAGAGTGAAACTGGCTGCTAGGAAATATATTGTTGCTGTTGTCAGAGTGGCAGCATGTACAGCCGTGTTATCTATTACCTCCTATAAATTCCAATTATCTCTCTCGTCAGATAACATCACACACACACACACACACACACACACACACACACACACACACACACACACACACACACACACACGCACACACACACACACACACGCACACACACACACACACACACACACACACACACACACATGCCAGAACCCCCTCACACACACACAGTGTGGGGGAGTGATGGGACATAATTCAGTGATAGCAGTAAAATAATCCCGTCCTTGAATCTAATCTGCACCACAAACTCCACTCCAGCGTAATTAAAGCTGATTTAGCATGATTTACACGCTACGGGCGAGATAGAATAAACATGATTAGGTTAGACAAATACTGAGGTCAATATTTTTGAAGGCTTGGAAATTAATAATACATTCGGTATAATAAACACTTTCACCGCGGGCTCCGAGGAGCGTGGAGTGGGGGGGTGGGGGCGGGGGGGGGGCGGGGGTGGGGGGGGGGCCTCCTGCTGCTCCTGCCTCACCTCCCTGCTAACGGCTGGAGGACGTCTCTGCCTGTTATCCCCAGAAAAGCCCCAGTCATGTGTTCAGATTCTGAACGGACCTCGTAGCCTCGTAGCCTCTCAGCCTCTCAGCCTCGCTGCTTCTCAGCCTCGCTGCTTCTCAGCCTCGCTGCCTCTCAGCCTCTCAGCCTCTCAGCCTCTCAGCCTCTCAGCCTCTCAGCCTCGCTGCCTCTCAGCCTCTCAGCCTCGCTGCTTCTCAGCCTCGCTGCCTCTCAGCCTCGCTGCCTCTCAGCCTCTCAGCCTCTCAGCCTCTCAGCCTCTCAGCCTCGCTGCTTCTCAGCCTCGCTGCTTCTCAGCCTCGCTGCCTCTCAGCCTCGCTGCCTCTCAGCCTCTCAGCCTCGCTGCCTCTCAGCCTCTCAGCCTCGCTGCTTCTCAGCCTCGCTGCCTCTCAGCCTCGCTGCCTCTCAGCCTCTCAGCCTCGCTGCTTCTCAGCCTCGCTGCCTTGCTGCCTCTCAGCCTCGCTGCCTCGCAGCCTCTCAGCCTCTCAGCCTCGCTGCCTCGCTGCCTCGCAGCCTCTCAGCCTCTCAGCCTCGCTGCCTCGCTGCCTCGCAGCCTCTCAGCCTCGCTGCTTTGCTGCCTCGCTGCCTCTCAGCCTTGCTGCCTCTCAGCCTCACTGCCCCAGTCTGCTAGAGGCAGCGTCAGGTCCTGGATGGAGGATAATCCCAATCTGCACCTTTAAACGGCCCTCCAGCTGAGAGCAGAGGCGCCAACACGTCTTACACAATTGGTGCAATCAGCGCGATCGAGGCCACGCGTGTTTACAGTGACTTCCACCTGAGCAGCCGAGGAAGGAAACGATGTCCTGCTCATTGTGAGCTGCTTATCGCAGGCACTCAGCAGCACGTCCTCTAAAATTAGCTTGTGCTGGCAGAGCACTATCTCCTGGAGATAAAGTAAGGAGGGAGTGTGTGTGTGTGTGGGGGGGGGATCAGTTATGCTGCATTATTAATCTTGAGATATGGAGGGAAAGAAAAGAGAGGAAAAAGAGGGGGAGTTGAGTGGAGGGAGGATGAGATAGCTTCCCTCTGAACTGTGTTCACAGGAGAGACCGAAATGAAAGGAGAAGAATGGAAAGATGGAGCAGAACGAGGCCGGGAGCTCCAACCTGAACCTCCATCTTCAGGGAGGGAGGAGAAACGTCCAGCAAGCACTGTCCCCTCCAGGCTGGTGGGAAGCACACACACACACACACACACACACACACACACACACACACACACACACACACACACACACACACTGGCAGCAACACAATCTGCCTCCTTTTCATTTTCTGGCCTGGGAGAGATTTCGACCCCAATCCCGCCTCTTACTCTGCTCTGCAGCTCGATATCTACTCTCTGGGTCAAAATTCAATTACATCACAATATAAACGCCTCAATCCAGCCCAGTGTTTATTTGGCGATAAGCTGCAGCCGTGAAAAGTTGATATGTGGTTGCATTATATACCTTGACTAATAGCTCGGGGTCTGAGGATCAACCTAGCGTTTTTATTTTATTTTATTTCTCTCTGTCTGTTTGTAACAGAGCAGTTGTTATATAAGGCATTTAAATCATTTGATATTTCGGTCATTCGCTAAACAGCTACTTATCCCGAGCAGCCACAGGAAGTGGCTCGGAACGAGGCTGAGTCAACAGACACCTCAGAGTGGCGCTACCACGCAGTCAATTAGTGCGGCACGCATTTGTCTTCCCACTGGAAAACGCTTGACGTGTCGGGGCTAAAGAACCCACGTGGGCTCTGAGCGCAGGATATGCAAAACAGGGAGAATTTATAAAACACTTAGAGTGTCAGGGTTACCATGGGAGGTGGGTGGGGGTGGGTGGGGTGGGGGGGTGGAAGCAGAGTGACATTTCCACAGTGGAGCCACGTATGGAAATGTCATCAGAGGAAAACAAGGGAGTCCATCAGTCCACATCCACAATTTATGAAGCCATGCACCCGAGCAGGTCAGAAACAAAAAGTGCCAGCGTGGCACTTCATCCAGCAGCCGTGCAGATCCAGGCCGATCCGGCCGGGTGGTACCGCAGCCACAGGCTCTTCAAGATAAGCCGCCATGAAAGATGAATGACTATTGGCAACAAACACAGTGGCTCCTGAATCATTCATGGCTCATGTAATGGAAAAGCAGAGGAGACGCAGTGACAGAGGAAGCCTTCAGTCCGGCCAACTTCCAGGGAACAACGGGGGACACATGTCCCTGAGTCCCAGCAGAGCCTCCGTCCCAGCCTCCATCCCAGCCTCCATCCCAGCCGTCATCCCAGCCTCCATCCCAGCCTCCATCCCAGCCTCCATCCCAGCCTCCATCCCAGCCGTCATCCCAGCCTCCATCCCAGCCGTCATCCCAGCCTCCATCCCAGCCATCATCCCAGCCTCCATCCCAGCCTCCATCCCAGCCTCCATCCCAGCCTCCATCCCAGCCTCCATCCCAGCCTCCATCCCAGCCGTCATCCCAGCCTCCATCCCAGTCGTCATCCCAGCCTCCATCCCAGCCGTCATCCCAGCCTCCATCCCAGCCGTCATCCCAGCCTACATCCCAGCCTACATCCCAGCCTCCATCTCAGCCTCCGTCTCAGCCTCCGTCCCAGCCTCCGTCACAGCCTCTGTCCCAGCTTCCATCTCAGCCTCCATCTTAGCCTTCATCCCAGCCTCCATCCCAGCCTCCATCCCAGCCTCCGTCCCAGCCTCCATCCCAGCCGTCATCCCAGCCTCCATCCCAGCCATCATCCCAGCCTCCATCCCAGCCTCCGTCCCAGCCCCCGTCCCAGCCTCCATCTTAGCCTTCATCCCAGCCTCCATCCCAGCCTCCGTCCCAGCCTCCATCCCAGCCGTCATCCCAGCCTCCATCCCAGCCATCATCCCAGCCTCCATCCCAGCCATCATCCCAGCCTCCGTCCCAGCCTCCATCCCAGCCCCCGTCCCAGCCGTCATCCCAGCCTCCATCTCAGCCTCCATCCCAGCCTCCATTCCAGCCTCCATCCCAGCCGTCATCCCAGCCTCCATCCCAGCCTCCGTCCCAGCCTCTGTTCCAGCCTCCATTCCAGCCTCCATCCCAGCCTCCATCCCAGCCTCCATCTCAGCCTCCATCCCAGCCTCCATCTCAGCCTCCATCCCAGCCATAATCCCAGCCTCCATCGCAGCCTCCGTCCCAGCCCCCGTCCCAGCCTCCATCTCAGCCTCCATCCCAACCTCCATCCCAGCCTCCATCTCAGCCTCCATCCCAGCCATCATCCCAGCCTCCATCCCAGCCTCCATCCCAGCCTCCATCCCAGCCTCTGTCCCAGCCTCCGTCCCAGCCCCCGTCCCAGCCTCCATCTTAGCCTTCATCCCAGCCTCCATCCCAGCCATCATCCCAGCCTCCATCTCAGCCGTCATCCCAGCCTCCATCTCAGTCTCCATCCCAGCCTCCGTCCCAGCCTCCATCCCAGCCTCCGTCCCAGCCATCATCCCAGCCTCCATCTCAGCCTCCATCCCAGCCTCCATTCCAGCCTCCATCCCAGCCTCCATCCCAGCCTCCATCTCAGCCTCCATCCCAGCCGTCATCCCAGCCTCCATCCCAGCCTCCGTCCCAGCCTCCGTTCCAGCCTCCATTCCAGCCTCCATCCCAGCCTCCATCCCAGCCTCCATCTCAGCCTCCATCCCAGCCTCCATCTCAGCCTCCATCCCAGCCATAATCCCAGCCTCCATCGCAGCCTCCGTCCCAGCCCCTGTCCCAGCCTCCATCTCAGCCTCCATCCCAACCTCCATCCCAGCCTCCATCCCAGCCTCCGTCCCAGCCGTTACCCCAGCCTCCATCTCAGCCTCCATCCCAGCCGTCATCCCAGCCTCCATCCCAGCCTCCGTCCCAGCCTCCGTTCCAGCCTCCATTCCAGCCTCCATCCCAGCCTCCATCTTAGCCTCCATCCCAGCCTCCATTCCAGCCTCCGTTGCAGCCTCCGTCCCAGCCTCCATCCCAGCCTCCATCCCAGCCTCATCCCAGCCTCCGTCCCAGCCTCCGTCCCAGCCTCATCCCAGCCTCCGTCTCAGCCTCCATCCCAGCCTCCGTCCCAGCCTCATCCCAGCCTCCGTCCCAGCCTCCTTCTCAGCCTCCGTCCCAGCCTCCATCCCAGCCTCTGTCAGCCGGATGGTGGCAGAGCTGCAGCTCTGCATCCAGGAGGAACATCACTGCTGAGGAGTAATGCTGTCACACTGTGTGTGTGTGTGTGTGTGTGTGTGTGTGTGTGTGTGTGTGTGTGTGTGTATTTCCCTGAATGTATTTGAGGATGCAGGTGAACACACACTATCATCACAGCTCTGTATCTGTTTCAGTCTGACTCAAAATCAAAGCGATAGTTCTTAAACAAGTAGCTCGGCCTCTGAGCAGCTGCCTCCCGCCCAGGAACACGTTGACTGTGATGCAGAGCAATCATGTGTTCATTCATGCTGCTTCTGCTTCTTCACTGCTTCTGTTTCTCCCACATCTTTACTGGCCCTTTTGTGCGTTTTTCTATTTTTTCTGATGCAATCTCTTGATTTTATCCCTGTTCTTTTTCATTTGTTCGCACCTTTTGTTCCAGGAGCTATTAAAATAAATTTAACTTGATTTGAAAGAAAGTGAAGTCGGAGTTATGTGGTCATTACACAGAAAACTTTCTGCCTCCAACTTTCCTCAAGGCAAGTCACCGAAATGGTTCAGTGCATAAACCTCAGCCAGAAAGAAATTGCTTTCTTGTTCAGAAAGTGAAAGGACATAATTCAACTGACCAGAAGCCTAAATGCAAGAGATTAGATGGCCATAAAGATGGCCGTCTCAGAGACGAAGGCCTGGCTGCCAGGGGCGGGGACACGGCCGCTCCCCCCATTATCATAGCAGCTCCGCTACAGGAGGATTCA
This sequence comes from Karalla daura, assembly GCA_029224185.1. Lineage (NCBI taxonomy): Eukaryota > Metazoa > Chordata > Actinopteri > Chaetodontiformes > Leiognathidae > Karalla > Karalla daura. The sequence continues at coordinate 943,558 of CM055195.1, forward strand.
AGGTCCCTCCATGATAGAGATGTCAGAATAATCATCGCTCCAGTCACCACCAGCCTCCAGTGTGAATTGCATTTTATTCATGACATTGGTTTGGTGGGAACACACAGTCAGTGACTATCAAAGTCATCTCTGAGCTCAGGCTGCAGCTCGTCCCCAACGTGACGTCTCAAAGTTATTCTCCGTCAGCTCGACCTTCACTGAGGCAGCAGCCAGCCTCACCTCTGACTCACGGCTGAGTCCACAGCTCCCAGTGAGCCTGGCCCAGCAGGGAGGCGGCTGCTCTCTGCTGGGCCCCTGCCTGCCTGGTTTCCTCCATCCTTTTCTCTGTAACTCCCCTGTATCTTCTCTGTACCTTTATTGCTTGAACATGAATTATTTTATTTTACTGTTTAATCGATTATTGCTCTGGAAGCACAGTGTGCCTCCACCTGGGTGACATCCTCTACAAGTCGAGTTTTTCCTTCTTGTTTGCTGTGAAATACTTTGAGTGACACTGGAAGGAAACACTGCTAAAATATTTGGTTTGGGAGCAGAGTTTTCCTTCATGGGGCACAGCAGAGCAGCTGCTCAGTGCTGTGATGCTGATCCAGGTCGATGCTCTGGTCACCTCTGAAACTCTTTCTTCCTTCACAGTCGGAACTCTGCTCAGTGCAGATCGAACCTGCGTCTCGCTCCATCTTCATCCTGAAGCTCCGACGCTGAGATGAATGCTTCTCCTCGTCTTGTTGTTTATCATGACACAGCTAGTGTGAACCATTTAGTGATGTAAGAGCTGGCTCACACACACACACACACACACATCACAAAGCACATCTGGATTTGACTTGAGATGCAGTTTGATGTGAGATCAAATGCTGGAATGTGAACATGGAGAGCTTCAGACAGTGGGCTACGTAGCCTCTGCAGGACGCCTGACGTCTGCTCCAGGCTCGGTTTGTACGTCACCTCAGAGCTGGATCTCTCCTCTTAGCAACAGAGAGGAAAATCAATAGGCAGAGTAATGATGCTGCTGTCTGAGCTGCTTCCACACCTTTACATTCACAGCCATCAATTTACGGCAGCCTTTGGACCTCCACCTCGCTTTTTATTCATCTGCTCCCTTATTTATTTGTAACAGCTGCAGGTGTGGGGTTGAGAGGCTGTGCAGGCCCTGTGTGTGTGTGTGTGTGTGTGTGTGTGTAGTAAGAACACGAAGAAGAAGCTATTAGAAAATGAGAGAGGAGGGAGAAGAGCGTGAGGAGGGAGCAGAGATCACAGAGGGAAGGTGAAGCGTCTCTAGCTCTGTCTGTGCTGCAGAGCCGGGCTTGGCCACTGGTCCTCCTGCTCGCCCGGCTGCATAATGATGGGAAGGAGAGGAAATGTTCCTGCTCCGAGTGGAAGATAAAAGGATTTGTAAGGGTATGTAAGTACAGAAGAGGAGTCGAGAGAGCGATCAATAATTAATTTACTTTCAACAGTCAAGGGCAATTAACACGCTTTTTTTGCCCATTACCCGCTTTAAAGGGCCGACGCTGCGGCTCCGGCTCCTAATCTCACTGACCATTGTCACAGTCCAGGATTACACAGCCAGCAGATCGATGCACACACACACACACACACACACATACAGAAAGCAGGCGCTCCTCTGAACTCCAGAGACTGGGATTAGAGGCTGTTTGTACGTTACACGTGTCGAACACGGAGCGCCCGACGCCTCGCTGCACACACACCGCACACACTCCAGCCTCCATCATGGAAATCCGATGTCCAGGAGCAGTCCTGGCATATCGACGGCGTCTGTGGCCTGCGCATGTAGAGCAGGCTGCTCCTCTCAGGCCCAGCAGAGGCAGCTGGAGTGGGTCTTTGGTTCTGTGACTTCACTTGAGTCCTGAATTGTAAAATATTCGTCCTCGGAGATCGTCATCACAAAGCTCTCACAGTAGGCGAGTGTATGTGTTTTTTTCCAGATAGAAATCTCTCTCCACTCTCACTCTTGGCTGCGTTCGTCAGCCTTTCACGTATGGAACACGTTGCCGTGGAAACAGCGTTTACGCTCGGCGGGGACGACCTCGGAGTCAAGATCAAACTCTGCATCAGAAGCAGCATCAGCAGCGGCCTGCCCCGCTGCTGCCTCATGTAAATGTGCTGCAGCTTCATTTATTGGTTGTGTAAAGTGGGTCAGAAAAACCCGGACACGCGTCCAGAGAAGCAGCGCTGCGGACGGATGAGGCCTGGAGCCGGAGGAGGCACATTCAACACAGACCAGATCCTGGATGCTCTGAGCCACAGGCTCCCAAACACCTCCCGACCAGAGGGGGCTCCCGTCTGCTCCCCCTGCTGCTCGCTCCAGTCCTGACCCTCTCATATAGAAGCTATGGACCACTGGTTTCATCACAAGTGCTTCACGCTCCTCACTAAACAACGTAGCTTAGCAACTTGTCCCGGAAGCTGCAGGTTTGCGCCGACCTCCAGTGCAAACCTGGATGGTTCCTCCCTGTTTTGTTTCGACATAAAAGCTATGAGCTCTGGTTCCATCAGAGCCTCAGAGTCTCTTCTACTTCCTGTTTGTAACTGTGGGAATACAACTCTTGGTTTGTGCTCAGATGCGGCTCCTCTCATGCTGACCTGGCAACCACACGCAGGCTGGGCTCTGATTGGCTGTCTCTGCTCCGCTCTCAGTAATGATCAGCTGACTCTGGTCCTCAGCAGCCTGTTCTCCTTCACTGGTACCTGGAGCTCTGCTGGAGCCATGCTCCACATCCAGCAGCCGTGAATCAGAGCATGATGGTGGTAGAGAACCTGCCGTCCCTCTCTGGACCAGTCAATCCTCAACAGAGCGCGGTGAAAAGCTCTTCTCTCCTTCTTCTGTCAGCATGTCCACGTTGTTCCCTGGAGTCGACTGGGCCTGTGTTCGCTGCAGTCTGTCCTCGTGGCCCGATTACGTCTCCTTTTGTTATTTGGATTTTTATTTGTACCCTGGCTCTGTTAATGGACTCCCCTCGAGCTCCTGCTCAGTGACTAAACCTGTTTCTGGATGTTCTGACCTCGCTCTGCACTTCTGGAGACACGGCATCCCCAGTGTGTCTGGATGCCATCGTCTCTCTGGCTCTTCTCTTGTTTGTTTGTTTTTGAGGAATCTCACTCAAATAGACACACGCACACACACACACACACACACACACACACACACACACACAGACACACACACACACACACACACACACACACACACACACACACACCAGATGGGTCGGACCCAGAAGCTGCAGGAGCAGGTAGGAGTTCAGTGTCGAGCTCAAGGACAAATCAGCATGGATGGAAACATCGGTGGAAATATGGAATCTTCTCCTCTGTTTATTTGTCTCCTAAAATAGAGACCTGGGGATATTTGCCATTTCATAATTTATTTATTCTTCCACCCAGATTACATGGTCTCGCCGCGTCCCTCGGAGACTAATCAGAATTTGTTTCTGTTAATTACTGGTTGCGGGGGGATTTATGAGCGGCGACTGTGTTTTTGAGGCAGATGAAACTCGTCGTTCGCAGCTCATTAGGGTCCCGGACTCACATGATGTTGGACGGTCAGCAAGACAAACAGCAAAGCTAGCAACACAACAACAATGGAGCGGAGACGGTGGTCCCTCCTGAAGAAGAGTGCAGACAAACTGACAGGAATGTTCCAGATGACACGCTGCTCAACAACACTGATGGAGGCTCGGCCTCTGGAGCTGCTGACATTCTCAGGGCTGAGTCACTCTTCTCCCTCCACCAGCCTGCGCTTTGTCCAAGCGTGTGCGTGTGTGTGTGTGCGTATGCGTGTGCGTGCGTGTGCGTGTGCGTATGTGCGCGTGTGTGTGTGCGTGTGTGCACGTGTGTGTGCGTGTGCGTGCGTGTGTGTGTGTGTGTGTACGTGTGCGTGTGTGTGTGTATGTGCGTGTGCGTGCGTGCGTGCGTGCGTGCGTGCGTGCGTGTGTGTGTGCGTGTGCGTGTGTGCGTGTGCGTGTGCGTGCGTGTGTGTGTGTGTGTGTGTGCGTGTGCCTGCTGATGGTGACTCTGCTCTGTGGGGGGGCTCTGGCTCTCAGGACTGATGCATGTTGAAGTCAATGCACCTGCTGCAGCAGTGGGAGCAGGTCAGCAGCAGAGACCTCCACCAAGGTCAGCGTCCTCCTCCCTGCAGACCTGCAGCGCTGCCTCCCTCAGCCTCCCTCAGCCTCCCTCAGCCTCCCTCAGCCTCCCTCAGCCTCCCTCAGCCTCCCTCAGCCTCCCTCAGCCTCCCTCAGCCTCCCTCAGCCTCCCTCAGCCTCCCTCAGTCACCCTCAGCCTCCCTCAGCCACCCTCAGCCTCCCTCAGTCACCCTCAGCCTCCCTCAGCCTCCCTCAGCCTCCCTCAGCCTCCCTCAGCCACCCTCAGCCTCCCTCAGCCTCCCTCAGCCTCCCTCAGCCTCCCTCAGCCTCCCTCAGCCTCGCTCAGCCTCCCTCAGCCACCCTCAGCCTCCCTCAGCCTCCCTCAGCCTCCCTCAGCCTCCCTCAGCCTCCCTCAGCCACCTTCAGCCTCCCTCAGCCTCCCTCAGTCTCCCTCAGCCATCCTCAGCCACCCTCAGCCTCCCTCAGCCTCCCTCAGCCTCCCTCAGCCTCCCTCAGCCTTCCTCAGCCTCCCTCAGCCTCCCTCAGCCTCCCTCAGCCACCCTCAGCCTCCCTCAGCCACCCTCAGCCTCCCTCAGCCTCCCTCAGCCATCCTCAGCCTCCCTCAGCCTCCCTCAGTCACCCTCAGCCTCCCTCAGCCTCCCTCAGCCTCGCTCAGCCTCCCTCAGCCACCCTCAGCCTCCCTCAGCCTCCCTCAGCCTCCCTCAGCCTCCCTCAGCCACCTTCAGCCTCCCTCAGCCTCCCTCAGTCTCCCTCAGCCATCCTCAGCCACCCTCAGCCTCCCTCAGCCACCCTCAGCCTCCCTCAGCCTCCCTCAGCCTTCCTCAGCCTCCCTCAGCCTCCCTCAGCCTCCCTCAGCCACCCTCAGCCTCCCTCAGCCTCCCTCAGCCTTGCTCAGCCTCCCTCAGCCACCCTCAGCCACCCTCAGCCTCCCTCAGCCTCCCTCAGCCTCCCTCAGCCTCCCTCAGCCACCTTCAGCCTCCCTCAGCCTCCCTCAGTCTCCCTCAGCCATCCTCAGCCACCCTCAGCCTCCCTCAGCCACCCTCAGCCTCCCTCAGCCTCCCTCAGCCTTGCTCAGCCTCCCTCAGCCACCCTCAGCCTCCCTCAGCCTCCCTCAGCCTCCCTC
>CM055195.1:951304-998804 GCA_029224185.1 Karalla daura
GAGAGGAGGAGAGGAGGAGAGGAGAGGAGACGAGACGAGACGAGACGAGAGGAGAGGAGAGGAGAGGAGACGAGAGGAGACGAGAGGAGAGGAGAGGAGGAGGAGAGGAGAGGAGAAGAGAGTAGAGGAGAGGAGGAGAGAGTAGAGGAGAGGAGGAGAGGAGGAGAGGAGGAGAGGTGAGGAGAAATAAGTCCACAGATGTTGATGTAAATGAGTCCCAGTGTGCTGCAGTCTGTCCAGGACCAGACCACCTGGTCCTGGACCTGGTCCTGGACCTGGTCCTGGACCTGGACCTGGTCCTGGTCCTGGACCTGGTCCTGGTTCTGGACCTGGTCCTGGACCTGGTCCTGGACCTGGTCCTGGACCTGGTCCTGGTCCTGGACCTGGTCCTGGACCCCCTCAGAGCTCCTGAGCAGCGCTGGGGAGACGTCAGTCACGGTTCAACTCCCTGTGTCGCCCTCGCTGAACAGTGAGCAGCAGGCTGACAGTCGCCTCAGGCCAGAGGGGCACACACACACACACACACACACACACACACACACACACACACACACACACACACACACAGAACACATACACACACACACACACACACACACACACACACACACGAACACACACACACACACACACAGAACACATACATACACAGCACACATGCTCAAATACACAGCAGACATACAAATATACACAAACACGTGTGTGTGTGTGTGTGTGTGTGTGTGTGTGTTTGTGTATGGGTGGGTACATAAATAAATAAGACACCCCGCTGCTATTTTCAGATATCTTCTCCCCCTCCTGTGTTCGACACACACACACACACACACACATACACACACACACACCAACACACACACACACACACTGCAGAATCTCAATTCCATCGACAAACGTCGGAGGTTAAAGGAGGAGGAACAGAAACGACTGGAACGACCGAAGTCCAGAGTGAAGCTTTACTGCCTCCCAGTGGACGGTCCACACGCCTCACACACGCCTCACACACACGCCTCACACACACACACACGCCTCACACACACACACACGCCTCACACACACGCCTCACAGACACGCCTCACACACACACACATGCCTCACACACACACACACACACGCCTCACACACACACACACGCCTCACACACACGCCTCACACACGCCTCACACACACGCCTCACACACACGCCTCACACACGCCTCACACACACGCCTCACACACGCCTCACACACACGCCTCACACACACACACACGCCTCACACACGCCTCACACACACGCCTCACACACACACACACGCCTCACACACACGCCTCACACACGCCTCACACACACGCCTCACACACACGCCTCACACACGCCTCACACACACGCCTCACACACACACACACGCCTCACACACACGCCTCACACACACACACACGCCTCACACACACGCCTCACACACGCCTCACACACACGCCTCACACACACACACACGCCTCACACACACACACACGCCTCACACACACGCCTCACACACGCCTCACACACACGCCTCACACACACGCCTCACACACACGCCTCACACACGCCTCACACACACGCCTCACACACACGCCTCACACACACGCCTCACACACGCCTCACACACACGCCTCACACACACGCCTCACACACACCTCACACACACACACGCCTCACACACACGCCTCACACACACACACACACACGCCTCACACACACGCCTCACACACACACACACACACGCCTCACACACGCCTCACACACATGCCTCACACACACACACACGCCTCACACACACGCCTCACACACACACACACACACACACACACACGCCTCACACACACGCCTCACACACACACACACACACACACACACACACACACACACACACGCCTCACACACACGCCTCACACACACACACACACACACGCCTCACACACACGCCTCACACACACCTCACACACACGCCTCACACACACGCCTCACACACACGCCTCACACACACGCCTCACACACACGCCTCACACACACACACACACACACGCCTCACACACACGCCTCACACACACCTCACACACACGCTTCACACACACACACACACACACGCCTCACACACACACACACACATGCCTCACACACACGCCTCACACACACGCCTCACACACACACACACGCCTCCCACACACCTCCACACACACCTCACACACACGCCTCACACACACGCCTTACACACCCGCCTCACACACACACAGGCCTCACACACACGCCTCACACACACGCCTCACACACATGCCTCACACACACGCCTCACACACACACACACACACACGCCTCACACACACACACACGCCTCCCACACACCTCCACACACACCTCACACACACGCCTCACACACACGCCTCACACACACACACACACACGCCTCACACACGCCTCACACACACGCCTTACACACCCGCCTCACACACACACAGGCCTCACACACACGCCTCACACACACCTCACACACACGCCTCACACACACACAGGCCTCACACACACGCCTCACACACACGCCTCACACACACAGACGTCCAGCAGCTCTCAGCAGATCCTGGAGGAGCTGCTCTCCTCTTCCTCCTCATCGTGAACATGTGGAGCATCTTCAGGATGAGCAGCTCGCTGCTCCCTGAATGGCGACATGAGAAGAAGGAAGAAGGAAGAAGGAAGAAGGAAGGGTAGAACAGAATAGAATAGAACAGAACAGAATAGAATAGAGCAGAATGGAAGCCCTTTATTCACTGTGCAGGAAGAGGAAATGCTGCAGATACAGAGGTACAACCTGCGTCTGAGCCGTGAGTGTTCGGCCTGGGAGGCTCTGGCCTTCTGCTGCAGTTTCTGCCCCAGGTTACGAGGTTCTGACTCGCCACTGTTGCTCTCGGCTTCTATACAGTTTGGTCAAACGTATTGAGAAAGCATTGTAATGAATTGGCACTTAGTTAAAGCTGAAGTAAACTGAGGAGAATGGCCTGCAGAACGACCCGCAGCCATAGTAACTCAGGCTGTGAATCCCAGACAGCGTGAGGCGTGCTCTGTGCAGCAGGCAGCAGCGTGAGGAGATGATGAGTGTGACCATCGCACCTCGTGGTCCTCCCACTGCCTCTCATCCACACGTCACCAGGATGTCGTTCTGGATGGTTCTGCTGTGTGACAGCAGGAGGCAGGGCGGTGGCTGTCCGCTCCAGACCTGTGGCCTCAGACCTGCAGCTTACATAAGGAACCGAGCACACGTCCACTTACCATGAGTCACCTCTGGAGGGAATATCGTGCAGCGCGTCGTTAGATTGCTTGTGAGCGTGTGCTTTGATCCCTGCAGCAGCTACAACGCTCATAAACAGACTTGTTAGGAGGCACCCTGGGAGAGAGGGGCCGGGAACCTGAGGCGCCGCCTGACTCACTCTTAATAACTGTTAGTTAGGATTTAAGTGGAAAGTGACAAAAATGATTTACTCAGTCTGATGCTTAGACTGGATTATTACAACTCTGTGAGCCTTTGCACCTTAAAAAGCTGCTGACATATTAATGAATTCACGCTTTAACAATCTGAGAGGGAGTTTTTATTTTTAATACACGTGATATAAAATGTAACATCAGTCGAGTGTCAGCGGCAGACTTTATGTCTGAGCCGAGCTTAATAACATCTGTAAAAACCTCCCAGCAGAGTTAGTGCCAGGGCTCTGAGACAGCAGCGCTGCAGCCACGTTTTCCTGGGCTAGCGTGCTAGCGTAGCTCCTGTCAGTCACAGGCTGCAGCTGCAGCTTCAGAGCGAAGGGCCGAGAGAGGAGAGAGAAAAGAGAGAGAGAGAAAGAAAGAAGAGCAGCTTTTACATAAATCAATACGCGTGGCCTCAGTTAAGAGCTCTGCAGCCAGAAGCTGAGAGAAGGTTTGAGAACGTGAAGTAAAACGATGCTGAGGTGAAACCAGCGCGTGTGAACCGTACGATCACGGTGGAAATAATGAAATTATCAATCAGAGGGTGTTATTACATTACCAGGCAGTTAATTACATTAACATACTGTATCCCACTTATCTAGAGGGACTGTAAAGCTGACACATAATTACTTTATATAACTCTCTCTCTCTCACACACACACACACACACACACACACACACACGCACACACACACACACACACACACACACACACACAAACACACACACACACACACACAGAAAGGTCCACACAGTAAGTGAACAGATCATCCCAGCTGTACAGGGCTTGTGGAAGCACCTGGGACCTGCAGGACTTATTGTACCTGCTTTGATTTACTCATGCTGCCAGTGTCACAGCCAAAGAGAGGGAAATAAAAAAGCTTCAAAATAAAAGCACCAGGTGGTGTTTACTTCACACTCGCTGAGGGATTGCAGGGCTTTATGAGCACATAAAATATATCTGCATCGTTTTTATCGCAGGAAAACTGAATGAAAAGAATCATATTTGCTTTGAAGCGTCTTTGCAAAGTTGTCTCCAGATGACCTGTGAAGGTTGAGTTGGAGCATTAAAACTGAAGGATGAGGCGTTAATCTACGTTTCCTCACAGTGAACTTCCTTTCTTTCTAAGCACAACAGGCTTGCAGGTCTCCAAACAATGTTCTTTATTTCTGGCCATATTGTGCCTGTAAACAAACAAACTGCTGATGCTTGAGGTACAAGATTTACCTGAAGACGCCCAGAAGACCTGAACCAGCATGCTTTTATTTTCACTCCCTCATTAGTGGAACAGTTTTCAGCGTGTGCCACACAACTGAAGGTTTTCTAACAGCCAGTGATGATGAGTGACAGCTGCTGGTAATAGGCCTCTACTGTATGCATTACGTTCACTCATTTGGCAGATGGACAGCATTAGTCCAGCTGAATGGGCCCAACCCATTTCCCATTCATTGTCAATGTGTGAGCAGAAGCCCTGCAGATGCACTGCAGCTCTGGACAGCGTCACGTGGAGGCACTGAGGGTGAGGCTGCTTTGGAGATCTGTCTCTGCTGACTGGACCCGACCTGACCATCAGTCTGAGACGTTCCAGCGATAACAGGAGCCGAGTGCTCACTTCATCATTCTGTTCCAGTCCTGCATCAATAACACGCTGGGTGACTATGGATGCCTGTGTCCTCGTGCAGTTACGTGTTACTCGCATAAGCGTTTCTGCTGCAAACTGACTGTGGTTTGTGTTTAGTATATATACAGTATCTATACATACGCAGCCCTGTGTGCACATGCACCTTGAAGCCCTGCTGCAGTGACACAGCTGAGATCTCATCACTGAGCTTCTCCTGGATCAGAACACATCACCAGTGACAGGAAAACAAAAATCCCTTTCTGATTCAGCGATGAAGCAATCTGAGCCAGTCTGACTCTGCACCTGCAGCTTCTTCTTCTTCCGGAGACTAAAACGTTGAGTTTTCCTCTCAGCTGCAGCTGAAAATCCTTCGAGTGGCTCACACAAAACGCTGCTTGTAGTGCCGAGCAGCGTGAGCTCCACTCTCCCCTCAGAACCTCTGGAGACGCCTCCGAGCCCCCCCGAGCCCCCCCCACCTCCTCTATCTGAGCAGCCGTCTCCGGAGTGAGAACGTGCCTTGATTGATTGCATCAATTACAGGGAGGGGGAGGGAGGAGGCCAGGCCTCAACTGAAAGGCCTTTTAAGCCTGGCTGCAGTTTGTTCTGCCTAATAAAGGTGAAGAGCAACACAGCAGGTGAATTGACAGTCTGAATACCAACCTCACTCTTTAAAACAACCAGATTCAGGGGTTAAATTACATGTGGACTATTGCAGTCGTGTCCATGTTTAGGTGCTGAAGACTGGAGTTGTAACAGTCCTGCCAACAGTCGCAGGCTGAGCTTCAGCTCTGTGTTATCCATGTCTGATAGATGCCATTTAAAACAGACTGAGTTGAAGATCAGACATGTTAATATGGTCTCAGACGTTCCTGTTTTTCCGGTTGAATACAGAATGTTATGATGGAAGTTAGTGAATGTGGTGCACCAGGAGAGACCAGCAGCTCGAGAGGGATCATTATTTCACACAGCAGCTCCTGATTAGCGGAGAGGACGTCCACCTCTGTTACTGAGATAAAAGTGTCGAGTCGCTCTGACACGTTGGGATGGAACAAAGTGCTGAGCAGCCTCTCCTGTGCATGCAAAGCTTTGGAGACGTAATCTGAGGTTAAACGGCAGATTAAAATGTGCTCGGCCCATTTTCCTGCTTCACAGGCTCAAAGAAGTGCAACTCCTCGTTTCAGAAGAACATGCAACTGTACGTTTATTTACAGCACCTTGTACACACACTGCATGTTGCATTCAGGGCACAGTTCAAACCTTCCAAATTATTCAGTTTTGAGAAAAAAATGAAAAGTTCCAAGTTGTGATAGATTATACTCTGTACACATAAACAAGGCAGTTCAAAAACAGAACACACATTAACGTTGCAACTGAAGAGTCCAACATCGTAAGCAACAAAACATGAAAACAAAATGCTGTTTAAGCAGCGATGTCACTGGCTGGTACAGATTAATGTGCATCGTTCTCCTGAGTCTTTAAAGTCCAGTGCACCTCCTCTCTCCGTAAACTAATGCTTCAGTAACGTGGAAACTAAAGAGAAAACCAAGGAAACAAACTGGTCTCCAGCCGTCAGGTAACGAACTTGAGCCTGGTGGAGGAGCCGCTCTTGGAGGCGGTGTCTGCGTGCGACTGGTACCCGATGATCACTTTGGGAGAGAGGCCTAATCTCTCTTTATACTTGCGCCTGAAATTACAGAAAAAGAACAAACCGGCTTTAGCAAATCCACACACAAAAAGGCTCTAAAAGCTTCAAATGTGGTGATAATTGACACATGAAAAGCACGCAGACGCCGGTCTATATATTACATAATCCTCCCAAATGTTATCTCTGATGTAGCGATTTAGTTCTGCAGCGTGTCCTCTGATGCCGTCTCGTCCACAGATTTGTGCCTGAGGGACTTCTCTCACAGAGGCTGAAACACGATCTGCACAGCAGAGGCCCAGAGAGCAAACATCCAACTGGGTCACTTCAGCTCCTGCAGATTTGTTCGCACTGTGGACAGAATCTTGGCCTCTGCATGCAGAGATCCAGCATTCAGAGAGCCTCGGGCCTCGGTGTGTGCTGTGAATAAATACACATGAGTGAGGAGTCACCCGATGGTGGTGATGGCAGCGCTGTGCTCGTAGTCGGTCGTCCACAGAGACACTTTGTCTCCGCGGGCTCGCACGTTGATGACGGCGCCACACACGTCGTCGCTGTATTTGTGAAAAGTTTCACCAATGAGACACATGAGCTGCAGGGGGAGAGAGAGAGGGGGGGGGGGAGAGAGAGAGAGAGAGCGAGAGACAGGTGAGTGAGTGAGAGAGCGAGAGAGAGCGCGAGAGAGAGGTGAGTGAGTGAGAGAGAAGAGAGAGAGAGAGAGAGAGAAGAGAGAGAGAGGTGAGTGAGTGAGTGGGAAAGAGAGAGAGAGAGGGAAAGAGACAAGAGACAGAGAGACACGTGAGTGAGTAAGTGAGAGAGAGAGCGAGAGACAGGTGAGCGAGAGAGAGAGAGAGCGCGAGAGAGAGAGCGAGAGAGAGAGAGAGACAGAGTGAGAAACAGAGAGGGAAAGAGACAAGAGAGACACGTGAGTGAGTGAGTGAGTGAGTGAGTGTGAGAGAGAGCGAGCGAGAGGGAAAGAGACGAGAGACAGAGAGACACACAGAAACAGATCCTCAGACCGCTCGTTCTGGTCAACCCCGGGGAACCACCCACCCCTGGGTGGGTGAGTGAGTGAGTGAGTGAGAGAGAGAGAAAGAAAGAGAGAGAGAGAGAGAGCACCGTCTCCAGCCACAGGCGGTCCAGGTCTGTTTTGCGCTGCTGTCGAGCCAGAGTGATGAGCCAGCGGCCGCCCCGCTGGTTCCGCTCGTCCTCCCACATGGGCACGATCCCCTTCTACAGCACAAACCCAGAGGTCAGAGGTCAGAGAGCAGGAAAGCAGGAGGTCAGAGAGCAGGAAAACAGGAGGTCAGAGAGCAGGAAAACAGGTCAGAGAGCAGGAAAACAGGAGGTCAGAGTCTAGTCTAAGTATTTTTTTTCATCTTGGTAAGAACCAGAAAATGTTCTATGTGGAAATCAATACCAATTGTGTATTTTTTACCCTCTGCCAGATTATATTTATGACGCAATCAGTTTAACCAATAGATCAATTAAAAACAGTGCTCATAGTTCAGCAAATGTACACAAACTTGTCTCTTGAAACTTGTTTCTCAATATTTTTTCTTCTTATTTTCTAACACCTAACGTATTGCATACAGTTCTAGTCACACTGTCAGCAGTAACATACAGTCTGTCTAGTGCAGGTGTGAGCAGCAGGTGGAGCAGCAGGTGGAGCAGCAGGTGGAGCAGCAGGTGGAGCAGGTGTGAGCAGCAGGTGGAGCAGCAGGTGGAGCAGCAGGTGGAGCAGCAGGTGGAGCAGCAGGTGGAGCTGCGGTGGAGCAGCAGGTGGAGCTGCGGTGGAGCAGCAGGTGGAGCAGCAGGTGTGAGCAGCAGGTGTAGCAGCAGGTGTGAGCAGCAGGTGGAGCAGCAGGTGTGAGCAGCAGGTGGAGCAGCAGGTGTGAGCAGCAGGTGGAGCAGCAGGTGTGAGCAGCAGGTGTGAGCAGCAGGTGGAGCAGCAGGTGGAGCAGCAGGTGTGAGCAGCAGGTGGAGCAGCAGGTGTGAGCAGCAGGTGTGAGCAGCAGGTGGAGCAGCAGGTGTGAGCAGCAGGTGTGAGCAGCAGGTGTGAGCAGCAGGTGGAGCAGCAGGTGTGAGCAGCAGGTGTAGCAGCAGGTGGAGCAGCAGGTGGAGCAGCAGGTGGAGCAGCAGGTGTGAGCAGCAGGTGGAGCAGCAGGTGTGAGCTGCGGTGGAGCAGCAGGTGGAGCAGCAGGTGGAGCAGCAGGTGGAGCAGCAGGTGGAGCAGCAGGTGGAGCTGCGGTGGAGCAGCAGGTGGAGCAGCAGGTGGAGCAGCAGGTGTGAGCAGCAGGTGTGAGCAGCAGGTGGAGCAGCAGGTGTGAGCAGCAGGTGGAGCAGCAGGTGTGAGCAGCAGGTGGAGCAGCAGGTGTGAGCAGCAGGTGGAGCAGCAGGTGGAGCAGCAGGTGGAGCAGCAGGTGTGAGCAGCAGGTGTGAGCAGCAGGTGTGAGCAGCAGGTGGAGCAGCAGGTGGAGCAGCAGGTGTGAGCAGCAGGTGTGAGCAGCAGGTGGAGCAGCAGGTGGAGCAGCAGGTGGAGCAGCAGGTGGAGCAGCAGGTGGAGGAGGCGTCACCTTGAACAGGGAGTAGTCGCAGCCGGCCATCAGCTTGCTGGGAGGCTGGATGTGGTTGTACAACCTGGAGGACGACGAGGTTTCACACATTATGAACAGAGTACAGATCCAGATGTGATAGAGGTCACTCACCCCCAGAAATCCTCCACGGTGTTGAACTGGCAGATGAGCGAGAGGTTCTCCTGCCAGGTTCTGCTTTTATCGTTCTTGAAGAACCACAGACCCCACCTGTAACCCACGCTCATGTTCAGGTCGGAGCCACAGACGGGCGGGGTGCAGCTGCAGAGCCCAGCCTCTTACTTGGTCTGCAGAGGGTGTTTGATGACCAGCTCCGGGCCCGGAACCTTCTGGAGCGCTCTGCTTTTCTTGTCCTCCTGAGCCGGAGGACGTGAAGTAGATTCCTACAGAACAAACATCACATTCAGAAATGTTTGAAGGGTCGTGTTCCTGATGAGCCATCTGCAGAATGCGGATTTCATTTTGCATTGAACCTGACAATAAATCCCAGTTCTAGCTGATAGTTTTAGGTATTGTTCCATTTGTAGTCTGTGCAGTTCTGCAATGAACACTGATCTGATCACTGATTAACTCCAATCCCCGTGATTAACTTTAAGCTCTAAAACAAGGTGGCTCGACTCTAAAACCACTCCTCGTCCTCCTCCTCCTCCTCGTCCTCCTCCCTCCGTGGCGAGGAACAGCTGCACGGCGTTACGCTGAGGACGAGGCTGGGACACCAGTCGTTCAGAGATTTCAGGCCAAACTCAGTTCTTCATTTAGATTCTGCAACACTTCATTAATTGTGACTGTTATCCGTTAGATAAAGTGATTAAACCGCAGCTAGAGGTAAATTGTAATCACTGAGAGGGAGCAGGACAGACACAGTCCAGAGCTGTCCATCAGTCTGAGCCCATCAGACCTGCTCAGAGCTGCTCTTACCTGCATGACGGTTCCCATCATGTGGAGGTTCCCGGGGCTGAGCAGGCTCTCAGTATATAGCGCTCTGATTGGCCCGTCATCACCACAGCTGTGGGAGCAGGCTGAGCTGATGATTGTGGAGCAGAAACAGCTGAGGAGCGTGAGCCTCAACGTCCTGACAGACAGCTGGGAGCTGAGCTGCTGCTCTGATGACATACATCACTCGTATGAGATCAACTCCAAACACAGTTTCAACTATTAAAACAGTTCACTACTGTCCTAATACTGACTGATCACAGAAAACCAGCTAAGAGATAAACTCTGGGTGGATTTTGCCAGGATGAGGTCATCAAGCAGTTCATTTATGTATGCAACGGCTACAGTTACTCCTACAACTTAAAACGATCACAGATAAGATGATCAACAGAAAGATCCACCACAGCTGCTGGATCACACAGATCTGTGTAGCAGACAGCGACAGCCTGAGAACTGAGGGTCAGTCTGACCTGGGATCAGTCTGACCTGGGATCAGTCTGACCTGGGATCAGTGACCTGGGATCAGTCTGACCTGGGATCAGTGACCTGGGATCAGTCTGACCTGGGCTCAGCTGTTGTGGTACCCTGTAGATGGTGACTGTGACGTGGTTCAGCAGCTGCTCTGAGGAACACTGAGGAACACTGAGGAACACTGAGGAACACTGAGGAACACTCCCACTGAGCTGCTGAGCAGGCTGAGGGCTCATGAGCTACAGCCAACAGCTGACTGATCTCTAGCTTCCACTCAGACAAGCACCCCCCCAACCCCCCCCAAACCCCACCCCCCACCCCATCTCTACCTTCCACCCCCCCCCCCCCCCCCCCCCTGCAGGGAGTCAGTTTGAAGGTGTTTTCACTGGGACAGTGGGTGGATGCTCCATGCTCATGCTGACTCAACCCGGTTGCAACCCGTTCTCATCCCAACGCGTCACATACCGACTATTTGTCACGCCCCTAAGCGTTACATATGGACGCCGAGGGTACCCTTCCGCGTCTGTTTATTGACGCTCCGGGTTTTCCATTCACTCTCATGCAGACCCCGGCTCGGCAGGACGGGACGCTGAGAGCAGAGGCTCCAGCCAAAGCCCCTAAACGTCAAATAGAAACTGGGAGGGTAAAAATCCGCGTCCGGATTTGACGCTGCGAGTTCTGCATTGACTCTCATGCAGACCCCGGCTCGGCAGGACGGGACGCTGAGAGCAGAGGCTCCAGCCGTCCATTCACTCCCATAATAACCCGGTCACGCGAAGCATGACGCCGCTTACTACTGTCTCGTTGAAGAACCGAGTATCCTCTGCCCGGAAGTGTTTTTCTCACTATTTTCTCACTATTTGTACACTTTGTCCCGAGAATATATCCACTGACACGTTAAACAAGGCCAAAATGTGAGATACCTGGCTAAATAACTACGTAAATAATGTGAATTTATACTAAAACAACAATGATAACAGTGGATAAATTGGATTTCAACAGACTGTTTACATTTACTTTGGACCCGCCCCCCTCGCGTGTGCGGCGTGTTACCATGGAAACGAAAGGGTTGTTTCGCTTCGCATTTGTGCCGACATAATTCGCTTCCTTATAGTCTCCTTTTATTCCTTCAGTGAGTGGATATGATCGTTTGTTTGTTAGTTCTTACAAATAAACAAAAAAGCACAGGAAGTGGTTTTCAAACGTTGCTGAAGCAATTTTGACTTTGAATGCACCCTCTTCAGTCTGCGACACAAAGTGAGTGTTTACTATTTGCAGACTGAGGCAGGAATCGAAACTAAACTAATGAAGCGTCCGAGGTGTAGGGTTTCTTGAACTGCTCTTATGACTGCCAAAAACTCAGGAACCGAGACTATTGGAGAGGTAACCCCACAACTGTTTATTATGGTTTACTACGTTTTCACTCTGACACAACTCCAACTCCCAGCAGCCACCACGCCGCACTTTTTCATGACGTCATAGCCGCGCCGTACATGACAAGCTGGCTATGCAGTGTCTACTCTTACACTAGTTCTAATAAATGTAAATGTTTATGATTCATAATGTACTGTGTCACATTAAATAAATATATATGTTGTGGTTATATATTTCTTAGAAAGAGGTTTTCTGAACCCCCTGAAGCCTTAACCAAAAATGAACTACATTGCAATACACACTCATGTGCTCCGCCATTTTGTTTGTAGTCCTAATGTGTCTGAGTCAAAAGGGAGGAGGGGAGAGAAAAATACCTTCCCCTTGGAATTTCCTCCTGGTTTTTGTTTATGTTACTTGTCAGAAGGTCTTGTATTAGGATCTGCTGCCTCCAAGTTAATAGCACCTTCCTAGAGCAACTTTGTGTCCCCAAGGGCCCCCAAGGGTCTATGGAGGCAGGGCTCGGAGGGTCTGTTCCAGGTCCGCCATGGGGTCTGCAGACTGAGTTTCAGGCCATTTGGTGTATTTTTGAGACCGTGGCAAGTCCTCAAAGGTGGGAAATGGCGAACGTTCAAAGCCCCGCCCTTTGAAAAGTATGGCTCCAATCAGGACCAAACCAACACATATCATCCTGTCCAGGGGCCCCCTACAACATACTAAATTGTCAGATTCACAGCACCTTTAGAAAGAGATCTCCTCCAGATTGGCCTTCAGAATCTGATGGTCTAGTTTGCTATAGCTTTTAGACCCTCTCATTGTTCAATCAGGGACTCCACCTCAACACTTTGAGCTAAATGGCTGAAATTTTACTATGTTCAATAGTAGGTCAAGAGCATCCATCGTGCTGAGTTTCAGGCTCCTACTACCTCAGAAAGTGTCTGAGAGGGCCATACACAATTGAAGGACATGCCAAGGGTGACATGACAGCACCCCTCCAGCAGATGGCGCTCCATGTGACTGCCCATAACACTTATGGCAAGAACCAGCCCTCCATAGATTTTTTGAGCAATGAGGATGACATTTTAGAATGTTTATGGGGAGGTCAGAAGCAACACCGTTCAAGCAGGCCCCAAAATCTATAATAAGCTTCCAAGGTTCCTGACCACAATTTCTTCTTCTCATCAATCTTTCAATCTTCTCATCAGAGCTCAGAGATTCTCATATACCAAGTCAATATTCAAAGAAATATGTATAAACATGACATATTTCTGTCTCTCTCTGTCTGTCTCTCTCTGTGAGACGGAGAGCGACCAAATAATAATAATAATAATAATCATAATCAATAATTTAATCCAGTCACTGCTGACAATGCGGATTGCACACAATTCTCTATTTGCATATTTCACTTTCAGTAGCTGCTATTAATTCGGTGACTTTTGTAGGTCTCATGGCATAGACTTTAGATGATAAAAAATCAAATAAAAATAATGTTTAGAAAGTCTATTACAGTTTGAAAATTAAATGCATTTTAATTGACGTTTACTTTACAATAATTTGTCTGTATACATTTTTTTGGGGAAACCCTGACGAGACTACCTGAAGCAACGCCGTCCTTTCGTTTCCATGGTAACACGCCGCACACGTGAGGGGGGCGGGTCCTAAGTAAATGTAAACAGTCTGTTGAAATCCAATTGATCCACTGTTATCATTGTTGTTTTAGTATAAATTCACATTATTTACGTAGTTATTTAGCCAGGTATCTCACATTTTGGCCTTGTTTAACGTGTCAGTGGATATATTCTCGGGACAA
Source organism: Karalla daura (assembly GCA_029224185.1). Classification (NCBI taxonomy): domain Eukaryota; kingdom Metazoa; phylum Chordata; class Actinopteri; order Chaetodontiformes; family Leiognathidae; genus Karalla; species Karalla daura. The sequence continues at coordinate 965,218 of CM055195.1, forward strand.
AGTGTACAAATAGTGAGAAAATAGTGAGAAAAACACTTCCGGGCAGAGGATACTCGGTTCTTCAATGAGACAGTAGTAAGCGGCGTCATGCTTCGCGTGACCGGGTTATTATGGGAGTGAATGGACGGCTGGAGCCTCTGCTCTCAGCGTCCCGTCCTGCCGAGCCGGGGTCTGCATGAGAGTCAATGCAGAACTCGCAGCGTCAAATCCGGACGCGGATTTCTACCCTCCGCGGTTCTATTTGACGTTTAGGGGCTTTGGCTGGAGCCTCTGCTCTCAGCGTCCCGGACAGCCGAGCCGGGGTCTGCATGAGAGTGAATGGAAAACCCGGAGCGTCAATAAACAGACGCGGAAGGGTACCCACGGCGTCCATATGTAACGCTTAGGGGCGTGACAAATAGTCGGTATGTGACGCGTTGGGATGAGAACGGGTTGGCTGACTTGTCTCCTATTGGTTTGTGAGGACTCTTAATGAAGCCAGGAGTCTGACTCACACAGACTCCCCCCCCCCCCCCCTCTGCCCCCCCCCCCACCAACCAGGTAGTCTGATTAATGTGACTCTCTCTCCTCTCTGTGAGGCTCAGCTGTCAATCAAATGGACCCGCCCATATTCATTCATTTCTTTAGCTCTGATATTAATGATCAATCATGAACTACTAAGTTGACCAGCATGTTAAGCGCTGGCACGGGAAACTTCAGCTGTTGAATGTGGATGTTGACGGTCTCTGGTGGGAGTGCTGGTGATACTGGTGAGACTGGTTCAGGGAGGAGTCGTGTGGTCAAAAAAACTTTAATGACAAACATCTGACTGATCAATACAGACATCTGTGTCACCACACAGTGAACAAGTGGTGAAAACACGTCGAGTGCAGGACGATGGCAGGAGGAGGTGAGAGGCAGGAGGAGGTGAGAGGCTGGAGGAGGTGAGAGGCTGGAGGAGGTGAGAGGCTGGGGGAGGAGAGAGGCTGGAGGAGAGCGATGAGAGCGAGGTCTCTGCTGGGGCGCCTCAGAAGGTCAGCACGGTGCGGATGCTGCAACGACACACAAGTTCAGGAACCTGGAGGAGAAGCGGAGCAGAGCAGCTCCCAGCGGGGCCCTCACCTCTTCCCAGCATGCATCAGCTCAAAGCCCTCGTTGATCTGCTCGAACGGCAGCGTGTGAGTCACAAACTCGTCCACCTTCAGCTTCTTGTTCATGTAGTCTTCCACCAGCTTGGGAACGCTCTCCACACTCTTCCAGCCTGCGGGACCAACAGCACGTCAGTGCAGCCTCCAGCTCCCAACCAGTCAGATGCCAGGACAAGGAACTGGTTTTCATAGGGCTAACATTCTGATTATTCTACTGGTAGAGTGACTGAATACTAGTGTGGAGATTCACCAGGGATGCTCCAGATGTTTCCCAGTCAAACTACTGGGCCAGAGCTCCAACAGCATCAGAAGGTAACACCTCATACTGATACTGTTCACATGAATAGGTTTTAGGGGCCGTAGCGTTCCCAGAACGGGTCCCTGTCCTGCTGGGGTGCAGAGCCTGCAGAGCGGCTGCAGTGAGCAGACGGGCTGAGACGGGGACACGCAGCCTAACCAGCTCCTTCCTCCTAATCACATGTCGCAGCCACATCACGTTATTCCCGGGCTGGCGGGGAACGTTCCGGACGCGGGCTCACCTCCGAAGGCGGTGCCCCTCCACACGCGTCCCGTCACCAGCTGGAAGGGCCTGGTGGAGATCTCCTGCCCCGCCCCCGCCACGCCGATGATCACACTCTCCCCCCAGCCTTTATGGCAGGCCTCCAGAGCAGCCCTCTGCACCAGCCACACACACACACACACACACACACACAACAACAACACATACACAACACACACACACCGACCTTTAGGAGCGCTGCGGCTGCAGGACCTGCATCACGGTCCAGTGATGGTGGTGAAGCAGGAGGTGACGTACGTCCACATTCAACAGATTTTCATGTGTAATCTCAGTTCCACTGAGCAGACAGATCAATGACCTGGACCTGCACCTACAGCTGCTGACGGATGGCCTATGTTTACAAGATGAAATATAAAAACTGTACAACTGGATCAGATGTTAAATTCACTTCAGGATGTCCTCATTGAAACGCTTCAGAGGACTCAGTCCTGGAACGTTTTTGACATTCTTTTGGGTTTTTGTGTAGAGACCATCACTGAGGTGGATGACATCCATGTTTGTTTCTGCTGTGTGTGTAGTGAGTCTGACCCCAACCAGACCTAGTGTGTTCAGATCTTCTGCCTCTCCATGGTAGCTCCACATCTAACATCTCACCATGATGTCCACGTTCCCGATGCACTCGAAGGAGTAGTCCACCCCCCCGTCCGTCATCTCCACCAGCACCTCCTGCACAGGCTTGCTGTGCTCCTTCGGGTTCACGAACTCCGTGGCTCCAAATTCCTTGGCCTTGTCGAACTTGGAGGGGTTGATGTCCACCCCGATGATCCTGGTCGCCCCGGCAACCTTGCATCCCATAATGACAGCCAGGCCGACGGCGCCCAGGCCGAACACGGCGCAGGTGGACCCGGGCTCCACCTGGAGACCAGAGCAGGCTTGTTAGTGCAGCGTCCAGATGTTCTGGCAGCTGTGAGCTTCCAGCCTCAGCGCTGGCTCCATGCTGGGCAGAGACAGCTGCAGGCTGCAGGCTGCAGGCTGCAGGCTACAGGCTGCAGACTACAGGCTGCAGACTACAGACTACAGGCTGCAGGCTACAGGCTGCAGGCTACAGGCTGCAGACTACAGACTACAGACTACAGGCTGCAGGCTACAAGCTGCAGGCTGCAGGCTGCAGGCTGCAGGCTGCAGGCTGCAGGCTGCAGGCTGCAGGCTGCAGGCTACAGGCTACAGGCTGCAGGCTGCAGGCTGCAGGCTGCAGGCTGCAGGCTGCAGGCTGCAGGCTGCAGGCTGCAGGCTACAGGCTACAGGCTACAGGCTGCAGGCTACAGGCTACAGGCTGCAGGCTGCAGGCTACAGGCTACAGGCTGCAGGCTACAGGCTGCAGACTACAGACTACAGGCTACAGGCTGCAGGCTACAGGCTACAGGTTGCAGACTACAGGCTGCAGGCTACAGGCTGCAGGCTACAGGCTGCAGGCTGCAGGCTGCAGACTACAGACTACAGGCTGCAGGCTGCAGACTACAGGCTGCAGGCTACAGGCTGCAGGCTACAGGCTGCAGGCTGCAGGCTACAGGCTACAGGCTGCAGGCTGCAGACTACAGGCTGCAGACTACAGACTACAGACTACAGGCTGCAGGCTACAGGCTGCAGGCTGCAGGCTGCAGGCTGCAGGCTATAGGCTGCAGGCTGCAGGCTACAGGCTGCAGGCTGCAGGCTACAGACTACAGGCTGCAGGCTGCAGGCTACAAGCTGCAGGCTACAGGCTGCAGGCTGCAGGCTACAGACTACAGGCTGCAGGCTACAGGCTGCAGGCTGCAGGCTACAGACTACAGGCTGCAGGCTACAGGCTGCAGGCTACAAGCTGCAGGCTACAGGCTGCAGGCTACAGGCTGCAGGCTACAGGCTGCAGGCTGCAGGCTACAGGCTGCAGGCTGCAGACTACAGGCTGCAGGCTGCAGGCTGCAGGCTGCAGACTACAGGCTGCAGCCTGCAGGCTGAGGAGCCGGGACGCACTGTGTCGCCTTGTGATGTAGTAAGGTCACGTCAGAGCCCCAGTGCCTGCAGCTGCAGGCTGCAGACTACAGGCTGCAGCCTGCAGGCTGAGGAGCCGGGACGCACTGTGTCGCCTTGTGATGTAGTAAGGTCACGTCAGAGCCCCAGTGCCTGCAGCTGCTCTCACAGCTCCTCTGCATGGTGAATCAGTGCGGCCCAGGAGGCCGCTCTGCTTCAGCAGCTCCTCGCTCCTTCACCTCAGAGTGGACCTGTGTCAACACTGGAGGTGAACATCTTCCCTGCTCTGACCACACCATGCATCCCCAGTCGTCACATCCTCAACTGTGTGCTACCAAACATGGTTTCTGATCAATCAACAAGTGACAAACCAACCAAAGATCGACTCTGATCTTTGAGCAGCACTAGTTAGCATTAGTTAAGACTCTCTGTGTTGAACTACTCAGGATCAGGATCAGATACGTGCACCATCCTCGTGTGTCCAGACCTTGGCGGTGTTGAGGGCGGCTCCGTAGCCGGTGGAGATGCCGCAGCCCAGCAGACAGACCTTGTCCAGCGGAGCGTCCTCCTTCACCTTGGCCAGGGAGATGTCGGCCACCACCGTGTACTCGGAGAAGGTGCTGGTGCCCATGAAGTGGAACACCTGCTTCCCTTTGCAGGTGAAGCGGGAGGTGTTGTCAGGGAGCAGCCCCCGGCCCTGGGTCACCCTGAGGAGGAGGAGAAGGAGGAGGAGACTCACAGACTCAAACATGTTCTTCAGTAGTTTATGGAATCTGCAGGAAGCAATCTTCAACCTGGTCTGTTTCCAGCTGAGATGAGCAACATATCTTTAACTCATAAACACTCATAGTTTGTAATTAAATGTATCGAGCACAGAGCTAACGAGTCCCTGACTCAGTCCCAGAAGACACCTGTGATGGAGCATCTCCACACAAGCTGGAAATGAAGGAACAACTCTTTGTAACAAACTGGGGAAAATGGGTGAAATGTAAACAGAGACAGAATGAATAAGTTGTGCAAAGCTCAGACTGAGCCCCTGAACAGGCCTCCTTCCTTCTGTTGCTTGGTTCTTCATTGTTCTGGGAGGTTTTTGTTTCACTCGTCCAGACAGTGTTACCTGATCTTCTGGCAGAGGTTGGTCTTGGGGTTCTTGCAGAACTTGCATTCCCCACACTGTGGAACATACAGCGGGATGACAGTGTCTCCTGGAGGAGAGGAAGAGGAGGGGAAGAGAGGAGGAAGAATGAATCACCACAGCAGCTTCAGAGGAGACGCCTGGTCTGGAGTCATTGATCAGCAGGAGACAGCAGAGAAGCAGAGCTCAGTTCAGCCTGGAAGCTGCTCTACACCGCTCAGCACACAGACACACAACCAGGCTGACTGTGGGCGGCCGAAAAAGAGGAGCAGAGGAGCAGAGGAGCAGGGAGCAGCAGGGAGGAGCAGGGAGGAGCAGGGAGCAGCAGGGAGGAGCAGGGAGGAGCAGGGAGGAGCAGGGAGCAGCAGGGAGGAGCAGGGAGGAGCAGGGAGCAGCAGGGAGGAGCAGGGAGCAGCAGGGAGCAGCAGGGAGCAGCAGGGAGCAGCAGGGAGGCGCAGGGAGGAGAAGGGAGGAGAAGGGAGGAGCAGAGTTTCAGAGGAGCAGAGAGGAGCAGAGTTTCGAAGGAGCAGGGAGGCGCTGCGTCCCACCTGCTTTGAACTTGGTCACTCCCTCCCCGACGCTCTCCACCGTGCCGGCGCCCTCGTGGCCCAGGATGGCGGGGAACAGGCCCTCGGGGTCGCTGCCGCTCAGGGTGTAGGCGTCGGTGTGGCACACACCTGTGGCAAACACCTGAGGAGCCACAGCACAGCCTCCTCAGACCAGAGCCTCCTCAGACCAGAGCCTCTTCAGACCAGAGCCTCCTCAGACCAGAGCCTCCTCAGACCAGAGCCTCCTTCAAAGCTCTAACGTGGGATCATCATCTTACCTTGATGCGGACTTCATGCGCCTTGGGTGGAGCCACCTCCACCTCCTCGATGGAGAGAGGCTTGCCCGGCTCCCAGGCCACCGCCGCCTTACACTTGATCACCTGCAGGAGGAGGACACGTGCAGAGCATGACGACCCGTCCCTACACCTAACCACAGCAGACAGGTCTGCGTGATCAGTCACATCCACCACTTCCTGTTTCCTGTCTGCAGCTGCATGCTCTGCTCTCAGTTATGGTGCATCTGCACACAGAGAGATGAACGGACTAACAGCTCAGATGAAGCTTCTTGAAGCTTCTCATCAAAGTGCTTCACTACAGACGGAGCTTCATTAGCTCCACTACACCATCTACTGGACAAGATCAACACAAAATGCAAACTATTCACTTGGGAATTACTGTTTGACGTCCATATTTCTACGGTTCAATAAATATGATGTCCTTCAAGATGCAGTGACAGTCATGAGGGAAAATAAACTGCAGAGCTGAGCTTCCGAGCAAGAGTTGACAATCTGGTAAAAACATGAAAAACTGATTTTCCAGATTTCCCAGGGTGACATCATGCAGCCTCAGAATGATGCAGGCAGCCTAACCTATCAGATTCTGTGCTCCATCTGCCAATCAATGAAAACAACCTTAGAGTATGTGCGATAACTCCAACTTCTCTGAAAAATAAACTGAAAGATGATTTTTGTGATATTTGGGTTTGTGATGTTTGGGTATTTCAGGTATTTACTTCAGTATTTACTTCAGTTTCAGAGACAGTTTGCCTACTTTAGACTACCAATGATTACCAATGAGCTCAAGATAATTGAGTATTGTGTAATGCACTGGTTAAACTGGTGTACATTGGTAGAGACTTCCTTCTGCAGTTTATTTATTTATTTGTTGGTAATCTTCTAAACTTATTCTAACTGATTCATGACCTCCTGCTGACCTGTACGTCGAGCGGAGTGCGTCATGACGTCTGCTCTCCGCTAGGAGGCGCGCTTTGACAGCGAGCACTGACAAAGGAAGCATTGAATGGAATAACCACGATGGAAAGGCCATAAAACAGTCGGAGTGTGTATGAGGCCAGGTCCTAGCAGTCCAGTCTGCTGCTCTGGTCACACTGGAGGACACGTGAAGACCCGGCTGCAGGAGGGGGGGGGTGTTCCCTGGACCCCCTCCAACTAATTATGTAAACCGAGTGAGAAGCTGCACTTCACTGCTGCTATACTTCCCTCTTTACTTGTGCTAACTGCAACATGTGTCCTGCTTTAACACATGTCCTCGCAGCTTTAGTTGCTTTTCTAAACTAAAGTTGAACTTGAACCAGGGTGCAACGTACAGCAACCAGTCCAAGCAGACCCTAGACCAGCCTGGTTCAGCACAACCTGACCCTCGACCATGCTGCTGGGGCCAGTCCAGACTGACCCTGGATCAGCTCCTGCAAACATACGCTCTTTCTTCGTTCATTCATATCAGCTCGGAGAAGTTTAGCTTCATGAACGCCACAAGTGCGTTGAACGCCATATTAACGACACACAAACAGTCAAACGTGGCGTTAAAGCCGTGTGCGCCTGTCAGAGAGTGAGTCTTACTTTTCCAGCTGTCTCCATGTCTGCTCCTCCACCACACCACAGAACGGACCCGGGTAATGTGCACTGCGCAGGCGCAGAAAGAAGCACGGCCCTCGACCAATTAGACGTAAGAAAGAGAGGGGACGTGCGGGCGTGTGACGTCATCGCGAACACATCCATACTCCAGTCAGATACTTCTGTCGACTAGCGGTGAAACACGTCACATCACGCTGAAGGGATCTGTCTAATTAGTGGAGAGAGTAAAGAACCTGAACAGGCTGCTCCTGTCCTCCCAGTGTCTCCAGTAAGGACTTATTTGCAGCCCCATAGGGTTATTTGCTCATGGTATTTGCATTAGTTAGTGAGCAAAATGTGCACCTCTTCTCCTGACCACTGCTCTCAGCCCCATTTATTAAACATCTGCACCTCTGTCTCACCAACCTTTAAGCCCTTGTAACTGTGGCCTCGTGTACAGTAACTTTCCCAACCCTGCATTACTGTCACACATACTATTCTTTGGCTAGAGATCAACTGTCTGTCACGTGTGACAGGTTTCTACTTTTGTTTCCTAAGAATAATTCACATAGACCTTAACATCTGCCATCATTAGTGTGTGTACAAACCATGTTCCTAATGTCTTTTACTGATGCCTCTGCATCTTGTTGCTGCACCCATGCACATTTCTTCTCTCTGACAAAGGATAATTTCATCTTGTTTTTCTAAGTTCATTTACCTCAACTTTCAACTATTGCCCCATCTCAATATTCCCACACACACACACACAACAGGCCCTGCTGTTGTTTACACACCTACACACTGGATCACACTTTATAATTTGATCTTAATTTGGGACGACTGTGTGACATCCTGAAAGAAAAATAAGTTCAGCTTTTTCTACTGTGACCTCATGATGGACGCACTGAACGAGACTTCAGGACGAGAGAGAGAGACGAGCTACAAAGCATCTTTGAACCAAGATCAACATGTTACAATATTCAAATTTTACAAATCATGAGCATGGAAAACACACAAAGTTGAATTCCAACAATTTCGCCTTAACAGTGGAAATCAACATATGTATACGTTTCTGTCTGTATTGAATCTTCAATCGTAAAGTACAAAGAGGATAATGAACGCTTACAGAGACTTAATAGTCCTCCTAAACACGCTGAAAAAGTCCCCAACACATAAACCCAAGCACACTTGGATCTTCACAATAAAAACCATTGAGATGCTGCAAGCATTCAAAACAAGTAAAAAAAAAACAATAAAGAGGGTAAATCCACTCATGTTCCAGAAACAGAGGCTAGATCTACACAGTGAGTCCAACAGTCGAGCCTCCATCACAGGACACAGATGTGTCCACGAGGAGAAGAGGAGCAGTGGAGCAGGACAGTCGCACCAGACACTCACTACTCCATCACCTCCCACCTGCAAACAGAGGAAGGAAAAGTAATGAGCACGCGAGGAGGGGAAGAAAACCAGCAGGCATTGAAAAAGGACCAACCTCTGAATCCACGTCCTCCTCCTCCTCTTCCTCTGAAGCCTCCTCCTCCTCGTCCACCACCGAAGCCTCCACCACGGCCTCCTCCAAACCCACCGCGTCCTCCTCCACCCCTCCCACCCCGGAAGCCTCCTGGAACACAGGTCAAGTTGATAAAGAAACTCGCCCTGTCATGCCTTTATATACGAGACTGAGAAGAATTGACCAGAATGCCCCACCTCCACGTCCACCTCCTCGCCCTCCACCCCGACCTCCTCGAGGAGGACCCTTCTCTCCTGGAGGCCTGGGGAGGAACCTCTGTAGAGGCAGGAGCTTCATGGGATCTATATAGAACTGAGAGATGCAGACAGTGACCTTCAGTCATTCAGTCAATCGAACTAAGGCAACTTGCATCAGACAAAATTAACAACTCGTACCTTCTGCAGCTTCTTGAACGAAGACGCCTTCATGTTCTCTGAAAGTTTGACTGAAAAATACTGCAGGGCGCAGTTAAAGAAACGACCAGTGTGATCTGCAAGAACGATACCTCTTCACTACGCCGTTTCAGAGGCCAGAGGCAGGAACAAACACACTCAACCAGAACAGAAAGGATACAAAGTCCCGGAGCTGTCCGAATATCTCGTCCACCTTCCCAATCTGCTCCTTGTTTTCCAGGTACACCGGGGCGTTGAAGTAGGGAACCTTGTTCTCCTCTGTCGTACACTTGCACACGATGTCGTCTTCACATGGATGCATGAACTCTCCCAGGGCTGCAGAGTGGAAAAAAACAAGTCGTGAAATGAAGAGATTTGATCAATTCAAAAAATAAAAATACATGGTTGTGATTTTAAGTATTTTTGTGCAGTCTAAAAGAGAGGGCTGTGAAAATTTACATCTCGGATGCTTAAGATGTTCAATATAAAACACAAAGATACCATTGACCTCAGCTACAGTGTTGTCATGTCTACATCTACTATGGATAATATCCAGTGTATGAACAAGGGACCATAATTAATATACAGGGAGCACTGAAAAAATAAAAACAACCGTCATGCTCTTGTGGAAAACTCACCGACCACCCTCTCCGGAGGTCCGAAGTCCTGCTGCCTGTTGAAGCCTCCTCTTCCTCCCCTGAAGCCTCCTCGGCCTCCACCGCCACGGTTAAAGCCTCCACCTCCTCGGTTGAAGCCCCCTCCACGACCTCCTCCTCCTCTGTAAGACATCCTGTTCCAAATCTGTGGAAGAAACACGCAAACAGTGACACAGACCCAGGATCGAGCACGCTGCTCGAACCACGGTGCAGACTCCATTCATCTCAACGGGCAGCGCAGCCTGGAGCTAACATGCTAACTTCGCTCCTTTAAAACAACTTTAAAACTCTCCCTCGCTTTGTTTCCAGCTCCGACAGCAGCTTCTGAGCTCCTTCCACACACCCACAGCTTTAAAAGTTGAAAAAAGTATCTAAAGGCAACGACAAACTACTCACATGTGTAACGTGTGGCAGCGACTCTTCAGACCGACAACAACACGTGTGGCGGCAGCCTCGACTGCTGCCGTACACCGACCAGCACTGTCGCAAAGTAGATCCTGTCCATGCCGCCGTATATCGTTCAGCAGTGACGTACATAAACACTCCTGCCGTCAACTACCTCAAACTACCGTAAAGACAGAAGGCCGCCTGAATCAGTGTTGTTTACTTACTGTTTGAAGCCATGTCTGTGGGCTTTAGGTGCTACTGCGACTACTACTAATATCAATAATAATAATATCAATAATAATTATATCAATAATAATAATAATACTAATACAGGACTGTGACAATGACAACAGCAGCTCAGGTAAGGACCAGAGGAATCCACCTGTTACTGTTTCTCAATGAATACCATTATTTTCTTTTTTCCATTCATTCACTCAGTTTGCTGTAGTTTGGATGGTAGTTTGGATGATCAAGGCCAGTCACTGCAGGTGTGTTCCTCCCTCCCAGGTGATCAGATGTCAGGCAGCTGTGGCCTGGGAGCCTGGCAGGCCCCTGAGCATGGAGGAGGTGGAGGTGGCTCCACCTAAAGCCCATGAAGTCCGCATCAAGGTCTGCACCCACAGTCTGTGTGTGATGTAACACAATAGGTGCCTAAAGTAGTGAAAAAGAGAAAAAATGGACTAAGATGATGGCCGAAATCAGTTTCTGTACAAGAGACATCCCGCATACTGTACGTTTCATTATGTATGCACTGTACCTGCTGCATATTAATCTAATTATGTTTTCGATCGAGAACTGAACTCATGAAAGGATTTGCTTGAACCATGACAAATGCCCTGTACATTTCAAAAGAGTCTAAGCTCATTAACCTTTCCCATAAATGGACCTCTGGTGGACGTGGGACATGACTACGATGCAGTGACGGTGTGTCCGCGGTGTGTGCAGGTTGTGGCCACCAGTGTGTGCCACACGGACTGGCAGTACCTGTATGAGACGGGACAGGGGATGAAGCTCCGACCCTTCCCTCTAGTCCTGGGCCATGAAGGAGCAGGCGTGGTGGAGAGCGTTGGTCCAGAAGTCACCAAGTTCTCAGCAGGTGAAGTTCAGCGATCACAGCCAGCAGCAAGCCTCTGTATCCAGAGTATACTTGGATCAGATGTGATGACAGTCTGTGTGCTGTGTGCTTGTCGTACAGGTGATAAAGTCATCCCTCTGTTTCTGCCACAGTGTGACGAATGTGAATGCTGCCGGAGTCCCAAGACAAACCACTGCAGGAGGAACTGGTGATTTCACTGACACACATTAGCAAAGATGTCTTCACAGTGGTGGAAGATGTATTGTATTCCCTTTTCTCAAGTTTTAGAATCAAATATTCCAGAAGGTCTCAGTACAACACATGACAGCTCCCTCTCAGGCTGCTCTCTGTGCCTCTCAGGGCCAACACGCAGGCCGGGGTGTTGGCTGATGGTACCAGCAGGATCACCTGCCGGGGGCAGCAGGTTTACCAGTTCCTGGGGGTGAGCTCTTTCTCCCAGTTCACTGTGGTTCCTGATACCTCGCTGGCAAAGATCAGGAGCGACGCTCCGCTGGACAAAGTGTTTCTACTGGGCTGTGGCGTCTCCACGGGTTATGGAGCGGCTGTCAAAGCAGCACAGGTGAGAAGGTGCAGAGTCAGAGAGTGATGGACAGTCAGAGATGACAGAGTCTACAGGGTAGACCAGGAGGTCGCTATCTGATAGAAAACGTCATGTTCCTGAGTTGTTGGCAGTTAATGTGTCAGTGCTGTAGTTCCTCAGGTCCTCCACTAGGTGTCAGTAGAGCACACGGATGCCACAGAACTTTATTTATTCAACAGTGACAACAATTGCGTCATTGCAGTAGCAGAGACAGAAGAAGAGAACCTTTGACGATGTAAGAAACCATAAATCACATTTACCCATCCACTAAAAAGAATAGAGCAGAAAAGCAAAAAGATGCAATCAATTACTTAATTAATTCAGTCATCCAATAATTCTGAGCCATGTATAAAGAGAAGGCAAGTTTAGAGCACCGTTGTTACACATGGCAGTCATCACATTTTATAGACACAAAGCAATATACTGGAAACACTGGAAAATTTAAAATCAGATTCCTCTTTATTCTTATGGCACTTAGAAAAAGTTGTTAGAGAAGGAAGTTTAGGTTGTAGCAGTAAAGTTCAGGTTAATTCAGAGATGCCTCTCACATGTCTTCATGAAACAAAGACTGTGAATGATATGCTAGATCTTCATACTCGGTATGGGATGATGCTTCTCCTCAGAGGTGTCTCTGGTCAGCTGACTCCACAGTTGTCTGGTTTCAGGTGGAACAAGGTTCCTCGTGTGCAGTGTTTGGACTGGGAGCTGTGGGCCTGGCTGCTGTGATGGGCTGCCGGGCTGCCGGGGCCAGGAGGATCATCGGGGTCGACATCAACCCAGACAAGTTCCCCAGGGCTCTCCTGCTGGGGGCCACAGACTGCGTGGACCCCAGAGGCCTGAGCCGGCCCGTGCAGGAGGCCGTGGTGGAGCTGACGGGAGGAGGCGTGGACGTGGCCCTGGAGTGTGTGGGGAGTCCAGCCGTCATGGTGGGAACCACCACTGGGCCAGGCCTCACCTCTGATGACGTCATCAACACTGTCTCAACGCTACACTATTTAGTGTACACATTTATACACATCGCTATGTAGTGTACTGCACATTACATTTATGATTCATAGTTCCTCAGCTACATTCTAGTTTCTGTTGCATGATTCCTACTTGTAAACATTTGTAACTTCTGTTTTTTGCATTTCTTGTACTTGGACTATTGAACCCAATCCATTATAATCTGAATGAGTCATATTCTTATTTGTTTTGCTGTCTGCCTTGTGTTTTGTCAGACTGCAGCTCTGGAGTCGACCAGAGACGCCTGGGGCGTGTGTGTCATCGCTGGGTGGACGGAGACCGAGTCCATGGACGTCCGGGTGGAGAAGCTCCTGATGGGACGGACTCTGAAGGGGACTTATTTTGGAGGTGAGGACTGTGTGTCCAGCTCCAGAACCAGTCCACGGTGAAACTGTTTGGCTGGCGCGGACATGAGGCACAGTGGGATCTGGCTACTGATGCTTTTCCTCTTCCGCAGGTTGGAAGAGTGTGCAGGACGTCCCCAGGCTGGTGGACGAGTACATGGACAAGAAGCTGAAGCTGGACGAGTTCATCACCCACGACCTGCAGCTGGGCCGCATCAATGAGGCCTTCGATACTTTGAAAAGTGGGAAAAGGTAAAAACGTATGTGATGCTTCTGAACTCAGCTTTAACGTCTAACTTTGATGGATTCTAATGAAATGAGGTCAATACCAACAATAAACAGTCAGTGAAGAAGGATAGCATGTGGTGCACCTACAGGTCAGTCGTCAGTGTTGTAACTGTATCCTAAGTATTGCGAGCAAATATTTACATGTATTCTCTGAGGGTATTAATCAGGTGTAAACTGATGACTGATGAATGAATCGTTCCAGGTGTGTTGCATGCTCTTCCTCAGCTCTGGTGTTCATCGCTGTCCTGTAAACTGTTTCACAGCATCCGCTCTGTGGTCAGACTGTGGCCGGAGGACGTGGCTCCTTCCTGAAGAGCTGCTCTCACAGTGCTGCTCCCTGCTCAGGTGTTTCCTCTCAGACTCTGGCTTCATTAAACAGTGCTGCTACCTGCTCAGGTGTTTCCTCTCGGACTCTGGCTTCATTAAACAGTGCTGCTACCTGCTCAGGTGTTTCCTCTCAGACTCTGGCTTCATTAAACAGTGCTGCTCCCTGCTCAGGTGTTTCCTCTCAGACTCTGGCTTCATTAAACAGTGCTGCTACCTGCTCAGGTGTTTCCTCTCAGACTCTGGCTTCATTAAACAGTGCTGCTACCTGCTCAGGTGTTTCCTCTCAGACTCTGGCTTCATTAAACAGTGCTGCTCCCTGCTCAGGTGTTGTTCCTGCACTGCAGCGTGTGGCCTCTAGGTGGCAGTCTGACAACACAGTTACGCTCCAGACTCTTCACCTCACCCTGTGATGGCACGTTTCATGCACAGATATGTTTATATTTCATTCAGATGATGGATGTTGTCTCATCCTGTTGATCGTAGACATCACAGAAAGTTCAGGTTCTTGTGTAAAATGATCGTGAAGGTAACTGATAGCGTCTGCAGCAGCATCGAGGCCAATCCTCTCTGCATCTGTCGCTCCTGGCAGCCCCAGAGATTCTCCTGCTGACATTCGTTGTGAAGTGAGAGTTGGAATGAAATATCAGGAGACGCAGCAGAGACACAGGAAGCCAGCGGCTGGGCGTGTCATCCGTCAGGGACGAGCATCTGCGTGATGCGGTCCGGCCCACCAGCTCCCTGGTCGGATGGTCTACTGGTGCCAGAGGCCAGCAGGGACAGTTGTGGCCTTCGAATGAGAAGCTCTGGCACTTTCCTTGGCCTCTCCATCTTTACTCAAAGCATAAAATGAATCTGTGTTTTCCTCTCATGCTGGTTTCCTCTGCCTGAGCCCACATTATGCCTCCTCCCGGTCCTCTCCTCCGCCTCCTCCTCCGTCTCTACCTTCACTCTTTCAGCCAGCCGAGAGCAGGTCGTTCTGTCCAAACAGAAACCATCCAGCAACAGACTCGATGCAAGCTACAAACATGCAGCAGTTAGACTAATAAGTCCACGACGATATGCTGAAAGTGATTAAAGGAAATCGAGGCGTCCATCTGGAGCTGAGACCACAGATTATTCCATTTGAATGCTGCAAAATACTCACAGTGTTCATCCCTCTCTCTATCTTCAATCCCTCGCTGGGATTTTTTGATTTATTCATTCTTGTATTCTTTCCTGGGACTGTCTGAACGTGACAGACTGACCAGAGTCTCCAGTTTTCTGTGTGTGTGTTTGAACATTGTCATGTAAATCTCCACACACACACACACACACACACACACACACACACACACACATACACACACACACTCACACACCATTCAGGCTGGATGGAAACCTCTGAGTGAGACACCTAACATTTACAAACAGATAAATCATAAGATTTTTATTTCTGTGTGTGTGTTTCTACCTCGCTGTCGTCACTCCACTGCAACAGACCTGAAGGCGATTGACAAACAACAGAAATGCCAGATGAGGTAAATGCCATCACACAAATAAAGACATGTCTGGAAAAAAATGTCAAAAAGTGCTGCCGTGCCTCTCACAATATTTAGATTGGGATCAAGAGATCGTCTCCATTTATTAAGCTCGATTCCTGCGTGACAGGCAGACGTCGGCATGTTGGATATGTTGAGAACAGAGAAACGGGCTGGAACACAAAGTATAATACACACCCTGTAGGAGACGCTGCTCTGCTTTACCTGGCATCCACCTCATCTCCAAATCACAGTGTTTGGAGTCGGTGGTGTAGCTGTGTTTCTACCTGCTCTCATATTTGATGGTTTTATGTCACTCAGCTCATGTTGAAGAAGTTTCCACTGCACGACGAGAAGCGTTCGCTCTAATACCGGATGCTGGCTCAGGAGCGAGCATCTGTTTCACATTTGTTTAGATTTTACCTGATTACCTGCCTTTGGCTCACACTCACGCTGTCGTTCTGGCTCTGAGAGGCAGAAAGCATCAGGAATCGTCTCAGAGAATCTGACCAGACACAGCAGAACCAAGTGTGACGTGCTGTGAAGATGGCAGGGCCCTCTGACCTGAATGCTGTTCATGTCCATTTCACTGCCTGTCTGTTTAGCCTCTACATAGAAACAGACACTGATTCCTCTATTGCAAAGACCCAGACAGCAGACCAAACCACCTCTAACCAGGTGTAAATGTGAAGTCATAAACCATGTTACATCATCAGATGCAGGGATAATAGTATGTAATCATATCTTTACTTTACATCCCAGTTTAACTTGTCATGGTTTCTGTAAGTCTGGTCTGGACGTCATGGGTTCATTAGAGATGAACCCATCACGTAGATACTAAGATGAAGCTCTGTGTGTGTGTGTGTGTGTGTGTGTGTGTGTGTGTGTGTGTGTGTGTGTGTGAGAGGTGGTGATGGGAGGCCCAGCGCTCTCAGCTGATCCGGCCGGCTGGTTCCAGGCAGCGAGGGCGGCCGGCCTGCAGGACGTCTCGTCCACCGTCAGCTCTGGCTTCATCTGGGAGGTGTTAACGTTTGGATAATAACAAAGAGCTGCACCATATCAGAGATCCCTCAGAGGTATGGTGCAGATGAATCCCAACCCCCCAGAACTTCAGGAATGATCAGTCCTGAGTTTTGTGATAGGAACACTGTGATCTCCATGTGCGATGACTCAAACAATCATCTTCAGGGTTCGAGGTGGTGACGCAAACCCGAGGATAAATAACATGGACAAGCAGAATCAAACAAACCTGAGGATAATAAAGGAGCAAAAAACAGTAAAATAATGGAACTGAAACTCTAGCCCAGATTTAGATGGGACTTTGGTCACGACCCTGAGATTGAGCCTGCTGTAGAATTTACCTTCATGTTCCCAAAATCTGGAAAAAAAAGGCAGGTCTGGATTTCCTTATTCTTTCCCATAAGGCAACAGTGGCTTAATTCTACCAAGACTTACACTGACATTTAACTTAAGTTATTATCAACTTTCAGAATGAAAGAGTACAGAGTACAGCTGTTAACAACAGTGGAACTGTTTGCAACGTTAGAACTGTGAAACGTTGCTCAGTGTCAGAGGGAACCATAATCAGAGCTGTCGTTCTCCATCCTCCTGGCTGCTTCTCTGCGCCTCCATCCTGCTCTCTGTCCTGGTCTCTCTGTGGTCCACGTCCTCAGCTTCCCCTAACAAACCCTACGCTTTGTATTCTCTGACGGTCCATCATGGTGTGTCAGTGTTTTATAGGTGAACTGCAACAGAAATAGACAAGAGGGGTCGGGCTTAGACAGACCACACATGGCTCTTCCCAAACACACACATACACACACACACACACACACACACACACACACACACACACACACACACACACACACACACACACACACAGATGTGTGCGTGACAGCTCTAAGCTTTTGTTGTGTTTTGTCTGAAGGCAGCAGCAAAGTAGTAATTGAGAGATTAGCTGTAAGGTGCCATCATGGCACTCCTTTGTTTAGTCTCTGCCTTATTGGTCACACAGACACTTCTCTTGCATGTGTGTGAGTGTGTGTGAGTGACACACTGACTGGTGTAAAACCAGGTCTGAAAGCATCCTTAATGAACCATTTATCATATTCTAGTTACTGTATTTCCTCGTGGATGTGTTCATACCCATCTGAAATACTTGTTGTTGTTAAAGGGGGTGAGAATGAAAACCCACAGGACCAAAAACAACATTCAATAGTTGCTGATACATGTCTTCATGTCAGTCCAGAAAACAGAGGAACCTGAGCAGAGACAGAATGTGACATCACAGACACAAAGACTGAGGACAGGGCTGTGAGTCTGAGTGACAGCACAGACAGCCAATCAGAGAGCAGCCTAGGTGTGGTTGCCAGATCAGCATGAAAGGAGCCAGATCTGAGCAGGAACAGAGCGTAATATTCTCACAGCTACAAACAGTACATAGAGCAGACTCTGAGCTCTGATGGAACCAGAGCTCATAGCTTCTATGTTAACACCAGAGAATGGGGGGGTCAACCCTTTGACCCAGTGAGCCTGACAGAACTCGTCCCTGATGGGCTTGGACTCCTCCTCGTTCCAGCTCCGAGTCCACAGACCTGTTTCATGTGGTTGTGGGCAGGAGGCGGGGGCAGAGATTCCTCTCAGACCCTGCGTGTTTACCCTGTAATCCCTCAGAAGAAGTTCACAAGCGTGAGAAAAGTACGGGAGATTTACCTCGCTCTCCCAAACCTGCACACTCCACCGCTCCCTGGGTTTTTGGCAGCCACATGGTGCTCGGGTAATTCCTGGGAATGTTTGAGAAGGGGTTGTGTGTGTGTGTGTGTGTGTGTGTGTGTGTGTGTGTGTGGCTGTGAGAATATAATTGCAGGTTGAAATTACAGGCTGTGTTCCTATATGGAACAATCAACAATAATCTGAAACGTGTTGGCACTCGGTTCATCCACCACGCAGGGCTCAGGAACTTTCCCAAGGACGCGAGCAGAGCAGAACAATAGGACCAGTGTTGATCAAACAGGAAGGACTCATTAGCTGCTGGTTGGACCGTGGTGCAGGTTGGTAGAGGGACGATGACCTGAAGAAACGACAGAAGCAGCAGAAGACTGTTGAAGTTCTGAATGCAGACAGTCTGAGAGCAGATGATTGACCGACCTTTGACCTTTGTGTTTTTGCCTCAACTGGGAACCAAACAGCTGCTTTAAAGTGATGCTGACCGTGATGCATGGGCTCCTCCCAGCTTTCATGTTTCAGAGTCGATGAGGATGCTTCGCTATCTTCATCTGTGCTGACAGACATGGTTCGAGCGTCTCCGTCTACCACTAGGAGACAGCTGAGATGAGATGAAGCTCTGAAGTCATAGCACGTCATTACACCTTGATGGAGCTCCTCTCTGTAGAGGAGCCTCTGGACCTGCAGCAGATCAACCATGTGGTTCCTCTGTGATGCTGCTACTCCACAGGAAGAACAGCTTCTGCAGCTCCTCCAGTTTTAAACACCTCAGAGACTGATGTAATAATGCTGTTTCAAATGTCTCACGTAATAATGACTGATAGTGCTTTGTGTGTGTGTGTGTGTGTGTGTGTGTGTGTGTGTGTGTGTGTGTGAGAGAGAGAGACAGAGACAGAGAGCAGCTTCTCTTCTCTGTGCTTGTTGTTCTTGGCTCTGGAGACGAGTGTGACGACTGCTTCATCTCTTCACCGTCCTGCTCCATAAATTGTGGAGCGCAGCCTCAGACGCGGCTCCAGGTCGAGGTTGCAGCAGAAAGAGTGTGAATGAGTCACAGTCACCTGGGTGAAGAGCCACTGTGCTTTCCTCCTGACAGGCTGAGGCTCTAGCCGGAGGCCAGGCCGCACACACAAAACTCCAAACCCACAAAACTCCAAACTGAACCCTCCAAACACTTTTCTCTGGCTGGAAACCTAGAAAGATCCATGATAGCTGCCTTCAGTTACAGGAGCTGCATCAGCTGTTGTTTTCGACATATTAGTGATCTGAAATAAGAAGGACACATTCAGAGCTCAGTTCTCCTGGGTGATGCGTCTCTTTTATTCATGACAACACATGAAGAAGCACCAGAGGCAGCAGTGACACCTCTGAGTCCACAGCCAGAAGCAGAGAGAGTCAAAGCCGAGGATTCAGGAATGAACAAATGCAGCTTCTTCATCAGAGCATTGACAGGTTGTATATGATGGAAATCGACATTCAGTATAGACTTTAAATCAGTTTTCACACATGCACTATTATGCTATAAATACATATGACACACAAGATAAACGAGCCTCCTTGAGTTCAGCTCTAGTATTTAAGAGAATGCACCATCTCTAAACTAACTAAACTAACCCCCCCACTAATCTGCTGTTGGCAGAGCAGCAGAGATCCTGAATGCCTTTGGGAAGTTAGTTTTCAAGAAGGTTCACATTGTAAGGTCAACTTCACTGCCGGCAAAAGCACACAGATTTAAACTTCAGTGATGGATTTAACGTGGGAGCGGTAATCCTGAGCAGCGAGGGTTGGACATGGACAATATTCCCACAGCTTCACACTGAGAGAGCCAACAGTCCTCCGCCTGCGCCTCCGCCTGCGCCTCCGCCTCCGCCACCTCGCTCCACCAAAAGTCTCCACGTCGCCCTCGCTGGAGCTGAGGCTCCGTGTTTGCCTTCACTTCCCAAATCCCTGAGAGCAAACAGGAGCAGGGCAGATTAGCTGAATATCATCTCTGCCACTAAACACAGAAAAATGAAATGTCACCCGTGTCCCCGGGTATCACCAAAATAAGAGTCAGAGCGAGGCCCTGCCCTGTTTCTATCTATCTATCTATCTATCTATCTATCTATCTATCTATCTATCTATCTATCTATCTATCTATCTATCTATCTATCTATCTATCTATCTATCTATCTATCTATCTATCTATCTATCTATCTATCTATCTATCTATCTATCTATCTATCTATCTATCTATCTATCTATCTATCTATCTATCTATCTATCTATCTATCTATCTATCTATCTATCTATCTATCTAGATCTATAGTCAGCCTGGATGTGAATCAATCGTCTGCTACTTCTCTGAGTGTTAAAGAAAAGGCAAATGACTTGGAATGAGAGCTAAAGCTAATAAGCAGGCCATCGTTAATCTCTTAAACAAACCTCCCCTCTCCCTATGTGGCCTTCTTCTTGCATTATAAATAATGTATACCTACCACACACACACACACACACACACACACACACACACACACACACACACACACACACACACACACTCCCCCTCAGTGTCTCTTTTGACTTCTGAATCGCCGGTAGAGTTCAATCTGTCCCTCCCCCAACCTTATTGGTTTACTTTAATTAGTGATATTGAAGGAAGGGGCACATGAGGAAGGAGGAGGGGGTGGGGTGTGTGTGTGTGTGTGTGTGTGGGGGGGGGGGGGGTGTAAATACTGAAAACAAACAGCAGAGCTGAATGGGAGAATGGCGGCGGGCGCAGTCCTGATGCCGCTGCGCAGACGGAAGGGGACACATGGTGTAAGCAAACACTCGTAATTGCATTAGATTCCCCTGGCACAGGGCTAATCCAGCCCCCCCCATCCCAGAACACAACAGGACACTTCTCCCGCCTTCCTCACCCCCCCCCCACAAATTATTAATGTGGAGCCTACAGTGCTGTCATTGATCATTCAGCCGGCGTGATCGAGGGCTAATTATCATTTAGGAGACTGAGGTGTGAGGGGCAGCGAGTGTTTGGATGCATGCAAAGTGTGTGTGTGTGTGTGTGTGTGTGTGTGTGTGTGTGTGTGTGTGTGTGTGTGTGTGTGTGTGTGTGTGTGTGTGAGAGCGTGCCTGCATCCCATTAAACAGTTGTCCTGTTTGATATTTCATTCCTCAGCCCACATGTCTTGAGAGTATGAGCAAACACATTTGCTGGGATGGGACGCTCCCTGAGCAAACGGCAGCCTGGCCTCCTATGAGTATCAGTGACAGTCCGCCATAATTGCGTCGGGATGTTGTTGCTCCTTATTGAGATGTCCGGCGTGCAGACACCTTATGAAGTGACATTTTAGGCCTGACGTTATTTCTCAATGATTTGCTATTGACGTGCGTTTTTTTCCCAGCATGCCACGCTCTGCCGGCGGCTGCAGGACCAGCGCTGGCCACTAGATGGAGACGTCGCATCCACAATGATGGAGAGCCACACAGCCACATTATAAATACTCCAAGCTTATACAATCAAATCTTTTTAAAACATTTGTGTTCCACTGCAAATACGCAGAGGAACTTTTTAGAGTTGGTACAACAAAAACGACCAGATTGCTGTGTTGACTTGAATTTAGCGTTTTAATCAAAGCTATACTTTGTCTATTATTCCACTGCTTACGTACTCCATATTTTGACAGAACTCGAGCTTTACATTGACAGTTTCCAGATATTCCTTTTTGTATTTCTCCGCATTAAGATACTGCTCTTAAGCAGGCCGGTTTGAGTCGGTGCAAAACAAGCGACAAATCCTGAATTATCAACAGGAGCAGCAGCAGATCCAGAGAACTCCTGCCACTGTGAAATATCTGTTCACCACTTTATGATTTCCTCTTTTTCTCCGCATAACGCTGCTGAGTCATTGTTACCGGATAAATGGAAAGGGGCCGAGTGGGGTCACACACACACACACACACACACACACACACACACACACACACACACACACACACACACACACACACACACACACACACACACACACATTAATGGACGAGCCAGAGGAGAAGCTCAGCTCTCTGATGGTATTTAGCGGATATGTGGGGCTTTGAGGGAAAGCCACAGTGCCAGAGGGTTTACGTTTGTGTGGCCCTGGGGCCGGTGCAGCAGAAAATAAACAATGCTTCCCAGTGATTAGGACTTTATTAAGGCGGACTAAGTCCACAGCCTAGATCGGGTTTAATGTTTGAGGAGTGGGTCCCGTCACTGCGCCAGCCGGCGGCCCCGGTCAGCATGGAGACTCTCTGAGGAGGAAGGAGCTGCAGCCCGGACGGAGGCTGCGTCTTCTCCAGCCGCCGACTCTGTTTGTTTTAGTAACTCACAGCGCACACAATTAGCTTCTATTGACCGGGCCTGTAATCAGCGCGCCCGGATTAAGAACTAGCACCCAAACCAAACACCTGATCAGTAATGACTGACAAACAAACAGCCCCGAGAGCGCCCAGGCTCCTGGAACACCCAGCGAGATGCTTTTCAAGTCCTAGCCCTAAGTCCTGGACAGCCAGCGCCGCCTGTCACGTCTAACCTGGATCCTCACCTGTTTGCAGGCTGCCAAACAGCCCGGGATAATCCCGGTCCCCGGGGGCTCAGAGGCAGCTCTGCCCCCCCCACAGCTCCATCCTGCCCCGACAAGTCGCTGCTCTGCAGAGGAACACCCACAGACTCAGGCTCAGGGTTTGGAGCTTTAACTCAAACAAAGCGACTTCAGAAGTTGTTCAAGGGAAAATAAACTTTGGTGGCAGTGAGGTACAGACTATAAGCAGCAGAAACAATCGTAATGATAATAGAAGAAAACCTCAAATGAGGTCAAACAGCAGCTCCACTCTTCCCCATTACACGCTATGTGTCATGTCAGAGATACTGGCACCAACATGAACTTTGTGCTTAAATAGTAATTTATTATTCATTTATCATTAAAATGATTCTAATTTACAAGTGTTCAAACTGTGAAGCAGCTGCAAAGTAAATAACAGAATAACTAGGACATAGAAACTGAACTTCAGCATATTTAGTAAATGGAAAATATCTTCGTTCCAGAGCTGAGGAAGCAGTTTAATCAGCAGAACATTATATTATTATGATGTTATTACAGCGTGTTACTGAGGCAAATGCATCCTGACTTTATAGGAGCATGTGAGATGCAGAGCATCGATTTCACAGCCTCAGAGTTTCTCTGTGCTCATTAGCTGAGAGGCCGGGATCGGCTCTCACCGCTAATTGGGCCGTTTCAAGGAGAGCGCAACTGGAAAATGTTGCCTAATGATCGGCTGCAGCTCTGAACAACACTTCATATCTGGAGCCGAGCACGGCAGAGGATTTACTCCCATCGTGTTGTCGAAATCTATAAAATCTATCAAATCTATCAAATCTACAACTGTGCAGACTTGTTGGAGGAGCTGCGCTGGGTTTGACTCCAAAACGCCACGAGAGAGAAAGGCCGGGTGGGAGTCAGTGTGGCCAGGAGGGGGCGCAGTGGGGCGTGGGATCCAGAGGCTTCCTCACACCCAGAGGCTAGAGCTAGGATACTAGAACTGAGCTGGGCTGTTCAGCTTCTGATGAACGGTCACTGTTACAGGCTGTTTACTGCCTCTCTTATTGTTATGATTTACAGGCTGATGCCTCTTATCTGACCTTATCTCAGTCTTATTTTCTCACTTGCTGCATTGTGTATAGCTTGCACATTACAGAAACAGAGAAGATGCATTTTGATTAATAACAGTATCACACGTCAGATGATCTAAGACGTGTGAAGCAACACAGGCTGCGTGGAGCTGACTTTCATTTCAATACATCTCCTGTTTAATGTGAGAGCAGCACGTCCCTCTCTGCCCTCATCAGACGACACATCACACATAACTGAGTTCACTGAGGCTCAAAGTGTCTGACAGAGCACATGTTTTTTACTGTCACTGAGGCTGAAAATCAGCATGGATGCATCATGGATGCAGCAAAGATATTTAGACAAATGTTTTCATGTTTTTATTAAATATATGTTTGAATTACCCTGGATACTGAATTGCTCAGGGCCATAACATGGGATGCTTGTTTTCTATTGTGTTGTATTGAGGTATATTTTAAAGATCAATGGGGCGTTCTGAGGGGGGTGCTGAGCAGGTAGAGCGGTCCCAGTCCTCCCAGTCCTCCCAGTCCTCCCAGTCCTCCCAGTCCTCCCAGTCCTCCCAGTCCTCCCAGTCCTCCCAGTCCTGCCGGCTCCTTCTTATCTGCCAGCGTGTAACCACATTAATCACACGGATACGCTGAAGCTTTTAAATATGATCCAAGCTTCATGTTTGCAGTTTGTTTGAAGGCAGCGTTCAGCTCAGATAAGAAAGGAAAATCAGAGCATTAACAGGAGCCTGTTCAGTTGCTACAGTAGAAGCTATTCATCTTGATTAAGATGCAGCGGTTGTGGCTCCACCATGATGCGTTATCTCTACCGGGCCTGTGTGTGTGTGTGTGTGTGTGTGTGTGTGTGTGTGTGTGTGTGTGTGTGTGTGTGTGTGTGTGTGTGTGCGCATGTGTGTGTGTGTGTGTGTGTGTGTGTGTGAGAGAGACAGAGAGAGTTGATGCATGTGGAAGTAGAATTTCAGCTGACTTTGTTTTGTCCATGTGTAAAATTGATTTCCTTTCGGAGATTCTCCCCTCGCACTTAAGTTCATTTCGACATTTTGTTTGTTTGGATTGGAATCCCTAAAATCCCCTCTCACTCTGCTAAGAGTAAAACAACTTATTAACTTAAAAACAATAATTTCCCATGAGCATCCCTCGCCGATGCTTTTCGCCAAGATATCTCCCCTCATCCACAATATTTCTTTGAGCCTTAATTAACAGAACGAGGATTTAGTGTCCTCCAATCGCAGCGCTGAGGACACGTGTGAACCCTCTCAGCTCCAGATCCAAAACGAAATGAGCGAGTTCTGACTGGGAAGCAACACATATAAGCTTAATTAAAAGAGCCTCGCTGCCAAAACTCCTCCTGCTGCAACATTTTCACAGACAGAGCCCTGCGCGTGTGTGTGTGTGTCTGCAACAGAGGTGTGTGTGTGTGTGTGTGTGTGTGTGTGTGTGTGTGTGTGTGTGTGTGTGTGTGTGTGCCTCATGTCTTCACCATACACGCTGAGCGAGGTGAAGGAGCGCCCTCTTCCTCCCTCTTCTCCGGCTTCTTTAACCTCCAGTTCAGTCGTGAAGCTGTCGTTAATGTACGTGTTGCGCCAGCGTTGGATCTTTTCTACTTTGGACCGTGTTTCTATAAAAAGTGAAAATGTTTCCTTTAGAAATGTTTTTTGGCAGAGCAGAGAGTCTCTAAAGCAGCATTTATGAAATGATATCACAAATAATCTCCTCCTTTGAGACACAAATTCTTTCATTGAAGTTCTTGAATCTTGAAGGCAGAGTCTCGACCTCAACCTGTTCACACACACACACACACACACACACACACACACACACACACACACACACACACACACACTCACACACACACACAGAGTTTCTGGGACTGATTAAAACTCTGCAAGTGGAAAGTAATTAGAATATAAAGGCAGAACAGCACACACAGCTCCTGCCTACCACCCTCCAAAGACAAAGTGGAAACTGTGACTTCAGTGCTAACCTGCAGCGTTGTGTGCCAACCACAGCAAACACTTGCCTTGATAGAAAGTCTCGTACGTGAGTTTCAGCTCTAAGTGGAAGCAGGTCCGAGGCGGCTCAGAGGAGCTGTCTGCTCTGAGTTACGGCCCAGGGTGAGTTATGTCTCTGCTGTCTGCTAAAGATGTGCTTAAAAAGTACTCAGCTGAAAACACATCATAACATTTTATGACATCAAGGCGCGAGTGCGAGGAAAGTGCAGTAAATCTCTGATCTGCTCCTCGGGATCCATTCGCTCTCCATATGATCCGTGGAGCAGCTCAGGTGGGACCTGGCAGCAGGTGAGCTCGTGTTCAGCTCAGTAGTCTGGATCTCTCTCTGGAGCGGCCAGGAGCGGCTCCGGCCTGCCTCCCTCCAGCAGCACTGCATGTTGCAGCTTTATTTCAGGTAAACCGGGGATTACCTTATTGTCTCTCTCATTTACAACAGAGGCCTTACAAAATTGCTGTCAAAATCACATAAGCACTGAGCTGAAAATCGCTGAGTCCTCAGCAAGCAGCAACAAGCCGGCAGGTGACGAGGCTCAACAACACAAATCTGTGTCTGGTCGACTTCAAAGAAGCGCTGCAGCCGAGCCCTGCGTCCTCAGAGTCGCTCCTCTGGATGCTGCTCCACGGGGAGTCTGGTCCTGGGGGTTTCCACTCACCTTTACCTGCTGCAGGTGCTCACATGGAGACGTGACGGAGGATTAGCCTTCAAAGGCTTGTGCCAGCTATCGCGCATAATTAGGATAATCTGCAGATTTACAGTTAAATTTAAAGCTTTTGGGTCGTCCTCAGTCATGTGGAGACAACAACTTGGACAATTACACTCCCAGGTGATGTAAAGCTGCTGTGGTAAAACAAAACAGTTTGAGGACTTAAGACGTTTCTCTGAATGTTTGTTCTACTGTCTGCGTCTTTGATGGGGAGACGTGAAGCAGAGGAGTCGTAGTCTGCTGCTTTTAATTGCACTAAGTGGCAGGTTAATGGATCCAGAGCATCACCTGAGGAAACACTGACCAGCTTTGACTGCGGTTTGTGTTTCTGTGAGTGGGCGGAGCCTCAGCTGCAGCTGAAACAACAGCTCAGTAATGAGGCTCATCTCCATCTGAAAGTACTAAACTAAACTAAAGTATAAAGAAAAAAATCACTGGTTCTCACTGAACCTGTAATACCACCAACATGTTAATTTCTTTGCCTTACAACAAACTAAATTCTTGTTTCTTTAACTCAAAGCTGAAGGTTGAACATGAATGTTGAGGCCTGAGTTCAGCTCAGTCCTGCTCTCTACAGTTTCACCTCCAGTCATTCTCATCTTCATATACTGTAAATAGAAATAGTTCAAGAGTCAAAGATCAAAGAAGTCCCAGGGCATCTCAGGTTACAACATGACAGATTTACATCAAATAGTTGTAGTAAAAATACTAAAAACACTAAAGAACATGTTTGTATTACATATACATCTCAGTTCTTTCTGTTACTGCATAGTTTGATGTATACGTCAGTTTAGTTTAATCATTTCGCCACTAATCCAACCCAGTCCAACCTAATCTAATCTAATCTAATCTGATCTGATCTGATCTGATCTGATCTGATCTGATCTAATCTAATCTAATCTAATCTAATCTAATCTAATCTAATCTAATCTAATGGCTCTTGGACCTGACACCATAATCTTAGTTTCATTTAGAATAAGGTCAGTAATCATCATAATGTTACTTTTCACCACATACATATTTATATATTGTGACAATATATAAGGAATGATCCTCCTCTCCTCCTCTCTCCAAAGTTATTGATTATGATGTCCCTGTAGGTGAAATGATGGAGATTATAGATATTATGTATGTGCTGCTGACTGAGCAGCGTCTGGATCAGAATCTAGATCTATGGCAGACAGACTCCTCGCTCACAGGGGAAGAACTGATTCACTTTTCACACATTTGCAGATCATACGTTTGGCCACAAGGGGCAGCACTATGGTGACGTCTGTGCTTTGTCCCACCCAGTTCAAAAAACCTATCAGCGCTGCGGGCCACTGGGGCCACTGGGGTCACTGGGGTCACTGGGACCACTGGGACCACTGGGGCCACTGGGGCCACTGGGACCACTGGGGCCACTGGGGCCACTGGGGCCACTGGGGTCACTGGGACCACTGGGACCACTGGGGCCACTGGGGCCACTGGGACCACTGGGGCCACTGGGGCCACTGGGACCACTGGGGCCACTGGGGCCACTGGGGCCACTGGGGCCACTGGGGCCACTGGGACCACTGGGACCACTGGGACCACTGGGGCCACTGGGACCACTGGGGCCACTGGGACCACTGGGACCACTGGGGCCACTGGGGCCACTGGGGCCACTGGGGCCACTGGGGCCACTGGGACCACTGGGGCCACTGGGGACATGTGCTGCAGACCAGTGATCCTCTCTGCCAGCATGGACACTGGGGATGATGTCTGAGAGCCAGTCTAACCAGTTTAACCAGTACCAGGGTTTCTCCATGAACCTTTGATACAGTATCAGTCTGCACAGGAAGGTTCTTGAGGACGCATCAGTGCAGAATGTGAAGAAGTTTTACAGAAATCCTCAAATCATCCCGACTGTGATATCCACAACCTTTCCATGAATTCTACGCGTCTTAGTTTAGAAGTTGAAACCATATTTGTATTTCTGCTTCTGGCTGCGTCCTCTGCTCTGTGGCCTGGTCTGAGTGTTGGCCATCGCTGCAGAAAGTAGCAGACGGTGGAGGGGACTCTGGAGCGGTGTGGAGAGGAACCCTGGGGCCACAGACAGCTGTAGCGTAGCTGTCTGTGGCCCCACGGTGTGGAGAGGAACCCTGGGGCCACAGACAGCTGTAGCGTAGCTGTCTGTGGCCCCACGGTGTGGAGAGGAACCCTGGGGCCACAGACAGCTGTAGCGTAGCTGTCTGTGGCCCCACGGTGTGGAGAGGAACCCTGGGGCCACAGACAGCTGTAGCGTAGCTGTCTGTGGCCCCAGGGTTCCTCTCACACCGCTCCAGAGACGTGCTGGGCTCCTGCTCCATGCAGCGCTGCAGCTTTCCACTGAGGACAGGTGAGGTGAGACGTCCACCTGACAGTCTGTGTGTGTGTGTGTGTGTGTGTGTGAGACGGCTCACACACACACACACACACACACACACACACACCATCCATAAATTTTGCACATTTTAAATCATGTTTAATGGCCTGTTCAAAAGAACGGGCAGTAAATCACATCACACGGACTCGTTCTAATCGTGGAGATGGAGCTACAGACACTGATAACGTTAATATTTCGTATCGTGTCAAGTCTGGAGCAGATTCACACTCCCACCGTCCTCTGATTTGATATCGTCAGCTGTGGACGGACTGTTAAGACGAGGGAATGTGGAACAGACTCACGTCTGTCTCTCGGAGTCTCTCCTGACAACAGGCTAAGTGTCAATCCACAGTAAACATCTCGGGCAGGTGTAGCAAGAGCCAAAAATCCTCCGTCAGCTCAGAGGAGGTTTGTGTGTGTCGGAGCTGGAGTGTGAGAGCAGCCGAGCACAATCACAGCCTGAGGAGAACACTGGGAGAATAACAAGCCTTATTGTGGTCTTACTACACAAATACACTCTGTTTGCTGGTTTGTCTTGGTTTAATACACAAGAATCAACTCTGGTAATTAATTTGTGTCTTTGGCGGCTGCAGAAGTTTTGCAGAAGTTTCTCACATCCTGCGACGAAGAGCCGATCTTCATCACTGTAACGACGTGAAGAAGCCTGCGTGCTCGTTACAACCTCCCTGAGGTCTCGAGGCAGGGAGTCCTCAGGGTCTGAAGAAGATCCACAAAGTCTGAGTCATGATTTTATGAGGTTTTAAGGGTTGGTAATCCAGCTTTTTCCAAACAGTCGGGAGTGTTAGTGGAGAGCCACTGAGAGTTATTCTATTTTAATAAACTCTAACTTTGGTTTCATTCTGTGGATGGTTGTGTCTATAGATGGCTGTTCAGTGAGCGTCGCTGGTCACTCCATCAGCTCCTAGGTAAAGGTATTAATACTTTCAGAAAGGGATCAAGGATCCGAGGGATCTGAAGGATTCCTGCACATGACTTATTAGATTTATTATGCTTTGTTTTAATAGAATCACTCTGGAAATAAAATGTCTGAATCATGAGAACACAGGAAATAAGGCTGGCAGCGTTAGTAGTAAAAGAACATGACATGGTGGGATCAGAAGTCATGACCTCACTCACACACACACACACACACACTCACACACACACACACACACACACACACACACACACACACACACACACACACACACACACACACACACACACACACACACACACACACAGTGAACCTCCCACAGATTATTTTACTTACAGAACATTTTAAAACAGATGCTTGTCTTTGTCCATCCTGTTGGAAAGTAGCAGAAATATAATACAATAATACAAGAATCCATTTGCATTTGACACGATGAAAAGTTTTCAGACTTTTTCGATCTTTTCAGAAATGAAGCTGGGGAAGAATCAGAGAGTGACAGTAGGAGCAGGAAGCGGGGGGCTGCTGAAGTTTTGCCTTGTTTTAAAATGAATAAATCACGTTGCCAAGTGCCAGACATACAACTATGGAAATATTTGGCTCCTGCTTTGTGAAACAAAATGGCTTCTTCTTCTCCTCACAGTAAATACAGAAAAGAAACCTCAAAACAAAACAGTCGAGAGGATAACCATTGATCCCCATCTAAGCCACGCTCAATCACACTTAAACGGGGTGGCTCTTCCTACCAGAGGAACCAGCGCAAACCTTTAAGTCGACAGCTAATGCCCGCTTTAGTCCCCGCTCGCTCCCTCTCTCTCTCTCTCTCTCTCTCTACTGAAGACTCAGTATGAGCCGGGCTCATGCTGGGCGGACCGGGCGGACTGGGCGAGGCCTCACCCTCTCACCCTGTCACCCTCAGCCCGTCCCTCAGCCTCTCAGCCTCCAGGTCCTGCCCCCCCCCCCCCCCCCCCCAGGTGGAGCTTTGCGGGTCAGTGAACCCGAGGACGGTCTGCTCCACCTCTGATCCCAGGACGCTGCCGCGCCACACACAACGCTGCAAGATGACATTTCCTCACCCCTGTGGACTCCCCCTCACCCCCCCAGCCTGCCCCGACCCCCCCCCCCCCCCTCCACTCCTTTAATCCAATCAGCGAGGCCTGAGTTTTTCTGATATACTGGTGGTCTCATACTCTGACTTTATCCCTGCAGCTGTGCCGGACCGCTCATTGGCAAGCTTAGGGCCTCCTCCGCGCCTCTGATCATGTATTTCAATATGAATGGGACCAATAAGGGTGGATTAGGGCTTAGTTACTTTGGAAATCCAAGGCCCCCCTTTGATGCCCCCGGGTCTGAGCAGCGATGGCGGAGCGCTGCCTGGTCGGCGTGGCGTGGCGGCGGCGCCACCTGCCAGTCAAATGTTTGCTCATATGCGCTCGTTAAACAGCGCGCTGGCACGGCCCGCCGCCGCGCCCGCCGCCCGCCCGCCCGGCCAGATGGCGCCGGCGCCGGCCTGCCAGGTGGGGCTCCTCACCACCGCCCGGCCAACGGCCAGGAGCCCAGCGAGGGAGGGGGGAGGCAGCCCGGCCCCACGCCTCCATCCTCTGTCTCACACACAGACGACGCCCACAAAACACAAAACACACAAAACACACAAAATCCAGAATTTACTGACAAAAAGCAACAGCTCTATATGCAAAGAATGTTTTTGCTCTTTCCCCCATAAATCATAGAAAAAATAAAATAATAACAACAATAATAACAATAATAATAATAATAACAACAACAACAACAACAACAACAATAATAATAATAATAATAATAATAATAATAATAATAATCATAATAATACTAATAATACTAATAACAATAATAAAAAAAGACAAGTTGATGAAGGGTGTAATATTATTGAAAAACACACACACAACAAAATGATTTGTTTTCAGTATAATGAATGGATATGGACAAGTGGATATCTCAAAGTTTAGTAACAAAATGTAATAATTACATTTGAATGCATTATCAGTTTTTGCACAGAACCACACATGTCACTTTTCTGTCCTAGTTCACTGTTAACTGACATTTTGTCCCTGATCTCTCTGCAGGAATATGCCATTAATATTCCTGTTTACAGGAATGAATAATAATGAATATATTACAATATTCACTGCAGAAAGAGCAGGTCTGACACCTGTAAATAATGGTGAGAAAGGATAAAATGGGTCAAAACGCTGCAACATTCCTTCTGTGAACGAGGAGTTGACCTGTGAACAGGTTTGTGTGCTATGACCTGATTCTAACATGTGTGTGTGCGTGTCCAGCCTCCCTTGGACCTGCCTCCATTCTGCTCCAGATCAGAATATCTCCGTGAATGGAGACGTATTCAGTGAGTGCCGAGGCCTGGCTGCTGCTCGGCCCCTCCGAGGGTTTTTCATTAGTTGTTGAGGCTTGTGTCGTCTTCTCCTCCCGCCCTCCTGCCCTCGCGTCTCGGGGCCTTTGTGTGTGAAGTGCTCGAGGTGATTAATATTTGTTTTCGCTTCTCTGTGGGAGAGGAAGACCCAGCTGATCCTCTGTGACCCCTGTTTAATCCCCAGCGGGTCGAGCCAGTCTTCCTCTCCACTCTCTACCTTTGAGGGGCGCCTCCTGCACCCCGGACAAACACTCCATGTTTTCCAGAGCTGAGGCAGAGGCCGAGGCCGAGGCTGGGACTGAGGCTGAAGCTGTGGCTGGGACTGAGGCCGAGGCTGAGGCTGGGACTGAGGCTGGGATTGAGGCCGAGGCTGAGGCTGGGACTGGGGCTGAGGCGCCTCGAGACCCGTTTCTATTTAATGTTCATGATGACAAGTTTCTTTACGAGGGCCAGAGAGGTCTTACTTGTCGTATCCATCCTGAGCACGGTCTAAATATGGCCGCCTGGACAGGTGTTGTGGAGTCTGACATTTACATTTACTCAGACGCTGCAAACAAACGAGCCCCGACATAAAGCTGCACGTCTCGCAGAGACCATCTCGAATTCAGCTCGACCATTTTCCACAATAAATCTCTTATTCAGAAGCAGAGCAGCTACTGGGCGGTGTGTGGGTTTCACGCTGCGTCCCGGTAGTTTGGACAGGTGAAGGAAGTATCTGCTTTACAGAAAGGAGGAGGAGGAGGCGGAGAAGGAGGAGGAGGAGGAGGAGGATATCCTGAGCGAGCCGGGCTGCCTGGGCCAGGTTGAGGGTTTGGGGCTTTGTGGACCCGGAGCACAGGGTGTCCTGAAGGATTGAGTGGCTCGCTGGTCTATTGAGCACTTGATCCTGCTGACAGATATACTGCTCCCTTTGTGACCACATGACCGTGATGGAAAGGGCAGGTGCAGTACGGGTCGGCGGCAGAGACAGAGGAGCCTGCTCGCCTTGTGTTTCAGCGGTTGTAAAAACACAGCTGTCTCCAGCTCTGTGAAGAGCTGCGCCTCCGGGCTCCGGTTCTCTCCAGCTCCTTGTTGCCTTGTTGGCGTCGTCGCTCATCTCGCAAACACAGTCTTATGGTCTTAGCTCTTTATAAGGGCTCGAGCTGGAGAAATGTACAGATCCGTTTTAGCGATCAACACTGGTGGATGAGGGCTCTTAGCGACCGGCTCAAAGCGCACTCGCTGGTAGTAATGGGAGACTGCTGGGCTGTTTAACACACAGGCATATTAACACGGATGAGAGCGCCCAGCCCGCCGGACACAGACTGCAACTGAGGATGCATTCACACCTAACTTGTTTAGGCCGGTTGTTTCCAGGACCTGGAGCGACTCCAGGACCAGTTATGTGAACATTACAAGAGGGAAACAACTGGTTTGTTTTACGACGGTCTAACGGAGGCTACCTGAGGCTGACCAGGGCCCCGGGAAGAGGAG
>CM055195.1:1006304-1011304 GCA_029224185.1 Karalla daura
CGATCCCGACCCCGATCCCGATCTTAAACCTGATCCTGAGCCTGAGCCTGAACCTGAGCCTGAACCCCCCCCCAGGAGGATCAGTCACCCAAGAGTGAATGGGACGAATAAAGAGCCTTTAACAGATTTTGTCTTTTCCACTTTGAACTGGTTCAGAATCACAGCGTCACTGTGTCAGAGGAACAATGTTGTCGTGAGCACAATATATCATCATGTCCAAGTTTAGTCACCGTATTTACAATGTTAGTCACACTTAGTACATAAATGATAGATTTTATGTTTAATTGGTTTCATCTTAACATTTTGTTAATCTCCCTCTTCAAACCCAACGTCTTCTTTTCTCAGTCAGGTGAAACCCTGTGACGGCCGGGGTCATGAACCTTCCCTCTGGGAAACTCAAACATGTGCTGCAAACGTTGTGTGTGATGGTCCCTGGATGCATTCTCTGTAATCAGATTACATCAGAGCTGAGGAGTAGCCTGAACTGATGAACCCGGAGCCTCTGACTCGTCTCGTGACCGCAGCTCGAGCCTCTTTTCATGTCGCCAGTAAAAGAAGAGGAGAAGAAGAAGGGCGGAGGGGCGCTAGCTCGCTAGCGTCACTTCCTGCTGTCGCCGGGACATAATGCGACACAGGTGGCGGGAGAGACGCTCGGAGACAGACGAAGACGAAGACGGTGGGAAAGTCTGAAAGCTTCAACCAAGATCCAAAATCAGAATCATCTATTGACTGTTAAGGGTCGGAAGATTGAAATGATATTGGTTTCTCCTGCTCATCAATAGTTAATTCTATGCAATTGTAATGCAAGTTGGCAAATTTACCCAAGATATGAATTCCTGATAATTGTGAAAGATAAATGTTCTTTGTCCTCCTCACTTCTCCACAATCCAATTAGGATTGCATGCCTAGAAAAGCCGATGACTGTGTGCTCTGGAGCAGATAAAGTTAGCTGAGCTGCTCATTAGCTTTTTCTCTGAGCCCTCTTGTAATATTGTCTCACCACCGTTAGCTTTGGTCTGAATTACTAATCAAGTGCACACATCCGGTGTTTGATGAAATTTTTACCTATTCCCAAAGCATTTCCTCTTCCTGCAAAAATTCATTAGTTTCAGCTCGGAAAGGAAAACGGGGAGTCGTGCACACACTGAGAGCAGTTACTTCATCTCTTCTTTTTTTCTCTGTCCATCTGATAACGTCCTGTCTCCCCCTGAAGTTCCTCCTCTTTCTGCGTGATGCTCTCAGTGCTGGGAGAGACGTCTGAACCTGCGTGTGTGTGTGTGTGTGTGTGTGTGTGTGTGTGGACAGCGTGGAAACGAGCTCTCTGTTTTGACTGAAAACGGACCCCCATGTGGGAATACGGTGGGAGAACATAATAGGCCGACGTCCGCTGCAAAAAATGTCCGTCTTGAGGAGCAGACGCTCCGAATTAAAGTGGAGATTGAAAGTTGAATTCTCCTGAAGGCAAAATGAAAATATTAAAACTGAATGTTCAGTCTTGTAAGTTCTGAGAATGAGTTGTTCTGCCATGTTGATGCAGTTTGTATGTGCTCAGACGGAGAGTGGGATCACAGCTTCAGGTCAGTCCTGGCCTGCAGAACCAGGAGGTCACTCTGCTAGAACTAGAAATAACACCACTCACACCAAATGAATGCAAAAGCAAACAGAAGGACGGATAAACTGATTTCTCCAGTATAATTGTGTTATTTTGGTTCCCCTTGTGTAAATGCATTTTAAAGTGAATAAGTCTGGTTTAGTTGAGTTGAGCTTTGCTGATTTGCTGTAAATTCTCTGTGCAATTCACTCGAGTGTTTAAGTCCTGCATTTCCTACAGTGTAGCAACCAGAGAGCAGCCTGGTATGTACACATCAATTACATGTCAGTGCCATGTGCAGAGAGTGAGGCTGAAGCGCAGAGAGAGGGGTCAGCGCCCGGGGGAGCCAGGTTGGCCCATTAGAACATCATCAGACCATGCAGTTTGTTTGAAGAGACACAGGACTCTGCTGCCACTGTTTACCTTCCTCCTCTGCTCTGCAGAGATCATTTCACTTGGAAATCAAAGTCCAAGTACGATGTCCACAGCTGTCCGTCAGCTGATCTATTCATCGAGACTAGAGTCGATTCAACCAGAAAACTGTCAGAATCACATGGATAGAATCCCATCTACTGCACTGTACTCTCCTCCATTGGTGAAATAGTTTCCCCTCAATCTTCGTAGCAGTTTATTCCAGTCTGTCTGATCAGTCTGGACTTCATTGTCCCAGTACTATCTGTCTAGACTAACGTGGAGGAGGGACATCTTCATCTGTTTATCTCTGTTCCTGCTCAGATCTGGCTCCTTTCATGCTGATCTGGCAACCACACGTAGGCTTAGCTCTGATTGGCTGACATATGAAAGATGCTCATTTGCAGATTCTTCAGGCTGGACCACAGGAATCATTTCTGTTTAGCATCATGACAGCTTCCAGGAGACATCCAGAGAGTCTGGCAACCCTGACCCTAACCCTCCTGCCCTAGGAATGGCTCGAACAGCTTTTACTGGCCTGCAGAAGAGGCGTGAGCTGGACAACCCCCCCCCCCCCCCACCACACACACACACACACACACACATACACACACACACACACACACATTCCCCCACCCTATCTGCAGCATTTAGTCCAGATACAGATTTGCTGCCTCTAATTGTCCTGTCAGGAAGCAGAGGCCTGGGTCTTCACATTGAGCCTTTGTTCTCCCGCCTCTCGCTGGCCTGTGGGGTGGCGTGGATGGATGGCAGGATGAAGGGATGAATTTCTACAGGCGCTGGTGAGAGAACCAGAGCGGAGAGCAGGAGTGAGGCTATAAAATATTCACCAGGAGTGGATCGATGGACAGCTTCTTTCTCAGAAAGAGGCAGCGCTCCAGTTTCCTCTTGTGTTTTCTCATTTGCATGAGAGATCATTCAGCTCTGCAGAACAGCTCGTATCTGCGTCCTGCTTCATTCAGCTGAAGAGATGTGATGTTATGGAGAGAACGGCCTCTGAGGGAAGCTCACCTACACACGTGTCCTACCATCACTGGATGCTCGGTGGAGCGCTGCTCTACGTCTCGGCTGCTCTGTTCTGTGCTTCTGCTGTTTTTTTAACTGCAGTGTTTCACTCAGCTTATCTCTCCGCCCCTCCCCCACTCAGCATCAATCAGGCCTGTGAGAGGCATCAGGGTAATTTGTTAACCTTTACCCAGGGACCCCTGCTGACCTCAGGATCACCCCCAGCCTCACTGGGAACACTGGGAACACTGGGCTGCTTCAGGAGAACAGCCACAAGTTACACATGTCTCAGTCTGGACGTGTTTGCTCGCAGTTTTTATTCTGTCTATTGGGTGTGTGTTGGGCGGTTAACACACACAGATCTAAAAGAACACAAACATGCAACACAGGATTGTCTTATCACATCAGCAAACATCACTTCATAGCGTTATATGTTCCCACTAAATGAAAGCGCAACTTAATATTCAGACTGGGTCTAGTGTTTAAAAAAACAAAACAAAGTGTGCTCTTCTCATCTTCTGCTTTTTTCAATTAGGAGGCGAAGGCGGAGAACACACGGTTCATTTCTGGGCAGGATTATTATTCCAGGCACACGCTGGCTCGCTGCTAACTCTGAGAGCAAATGCTCTATGCCGATGCATATTCATATGTTTAACATACACACATGCATCCCTAATGATGTGGGAGAGGGCAGAATGCAATAAAGCTCATTAATGCTTCTTACCATGCCAGTCAGCCCCCGGCACGAGGAGCCGGCGCTCACACTTAATTCACTCCTTCAATCAGACGCAGAGCGAGAGGAGAGGCTCTGCCTCGTGTTCACGCTCTCACTGGAAATGAACTTCTCATTATCAGCCACATCATCTCTATTGTTGTCATTACTTCCTTAGATACCAGGCCTTTCCCTTTCCTGAGACAGTTTTATACACAAAGTTTTTATTTCGTTTTTGAATGTAATTTACAAAAACAGTCGAACATTAATGTTTGCTGTTGATTTGTGTTCTGTTTATAAAGATGACATATATATATATACACACATACATATGTATATATATATATACACACATACATATGTATTTATATATATATATATATATAAATACATATGTATGTATATATATATATATATATATACACATACATATGTATTTGTATTTATATTTATATTCATAATTATACTTATATTCATATTCATAATTATATATTTGATAGGCTGTGAAAATAAAATGAAATATCAATATCAAATTAAATATCAAAATAAATAAGAGTAATTGTTAAAAATAAATCTTGAGGTTTATTTGAGTATTTTCACTGGAGTATAAAGATGTAAAATCTTCATCTAAAGGATAATAAAATAGAGATCAGCCTGGAGCAGAAATTAGAGATTTGCATTTAGGAAACAACGTTGTGTGCAGCTCAGTGTCCTCCCTGGAGCGTGCTGGTAGTGAGTGTCAGGTTTGGAGGTGCTGCGGGGGAAGGAGAAGCAGAGACGGAGGCTCTGAGGCGCTCGCTGCCTCCCAGTGACCGTCCTGACCAGCACGTTGTGGCTGTCAGAGCGTCCGGCTCCCACCAGCCGCCGCTGGCAGAGGTGAGGCCGCTGGCAGAGGTGAGGCCGCTGGCAGAGGTGAGGCCGCTGGCAGAGGTGAGGCCGCTGGCAGAGGTGAGGCCGCCAGACGTCTGGTCAGACGTCAGCGCGGCCCGTCTCTCTTGATGAATTATTAATGGTTTTCTGAGCGGCTGTCACTCTGGACAGGCTGCGAGACCAGCCCACGCCTCGCCTGTTTGCGTGGCAGCACGCTCCTCAAACAGATTGCAATTTATTCCTCTGCAGTTTGTCCGTCAAGGCAAACTCTGACAACATAATCCCGGACTAATCCGCCATGTTCAGTTTTTCTTGTTGGCTCTCATGCAAACCGCTCTGCCAAATCCCGCTACCTGTCAGCCCGGCCTCACGATGAGCGGCCCAGACGAG
>CM055195.1:1013804-1088804 GCA_029224185.1 Karalla daura
CAGAACGTTCTGAACATAATAAACTCGAAACACGATATTTTACACATTTAATTCTACGTACCTGAGAAGAACGTGACTCTCCTGATCTTCTCACCTTGATCTCTACAACCTGTGTAGCCTCTGATCATTCCTCTGGCTCAGTGAATGGTAACTAGACATAATTCAGTGTGTCGTTACAAAGTAAGATCAGTCGTGGGGCACGTGTCCCCCAGCAGCCTCCACACCTGACCTGGAGAGCAGGAGGCGAGCAGCGCCTCAGCTGGTGGAGGCTCCGAGCCTCCGCCCCAGACGCCTCCATGCCTCAGAGGTGGTCAGAGGTCTCCAGTGAGTGTCAGCATGTCCCAACAGGACAACAACGTCTGGTCCCTGACCTGACACCCACATGTGAACCAGGCGTTACGCTGTCATGTGGAGAGTTAGGCACATCATTCAGACATGATATTAATAAAGCGTGGTTCACGTGTACCGTGTTTGTGTCACGTAGAGAAATAAGAACGTGATTCCATCAGCGTATCAGAGGTTTATGTTCTCGTCACGTCGGCCGGTTAGTTGAGGCGAGCGCTCTCCAGCGGGTGAGGAAATCTGAGGAATGAGCAGAAGCTGGATTTCTGACACTCTTGGCTTTGCTGTGTGGAGCCCAATATTCGTTGACAGAGCTGATTGGCTTTCAATTATTCAGACTCTGTCAACAGGGCTGCCTCTCCGTCCGCTCTCACAGCGTGTAACACGACTCCAAGCCTGCCCCTGGCCGGTCCTGCTGCCCCCCCCGTGGAGGGGATCTCCCCCCTGCATCTCTGATCCAGCAGCTTTAGATAGCGCTGTGATTTACAGTGAGTGGAGGGAACTGTGCTGTGGCTGGTGGGATTGTGCCATGAGCCATGGATGGAGGTGCTGGAGGATAGAGGTTACACTTCTGAGAAGGACTCTGGGGCGCAGAAGGTTGAGCACGCAGGTGACATTTCCAGGCCGGCCTGGGTCAGTGCTGCTGCGCCGGGCCGCTCTGGATGCCCAGGCATCCACGCAGGCATTAGCAGGTTGTCAGGCGCGGCCCCTCCTGCCTCGTAAATCACAGTCTCCAATGACCTAAGAGGTGCTGCATAGTTGTCTTGCAGGAGATCTTTATCAATGCAGACATGCCCCAGATTAACTCGATGCCCTGGGAGACGTGGTTAAGGACGTTTAATTTTGGGTGAAGCTTGATACGACCCCTATCCGACCCCTCTGCAGTCTTTCTATTTACTTATTTTTCTGTTTCGTTTCAACCAAAAACTTCAAAGTTGACACATCAAACAAGCAGCTGATGTGAAGTCTAGATAATAGATGGTGTGGTCGCTAAGTTTCCAGAGTGAAAAATGAAAGTGACCGTGCGGCAGAGTCGCTGGAGGACCTCACATCCACTTTTAGACCCTGGTGACTTCTCTCTAACAGCTGCTGTAAAACACAGATTCATCAGGTAATCCCTCCAAAGCCCAGCGGTCAAGCCGGCCATTCTGGGTCCAGGCCGCGCTCATAAATGAAATACCACCTGCAGCAGCAATTTCAAACCTGCAACGGAGTAAAGTTATATTTAGGTAAGAACATGAAGGACCTTGATCCCTTAACAAAATAAAAGCTTGACAGATAATCTCTCCAACAGAAGTCAATATTGTTGAAGTCTGATGATGTACAACGGGGGACCTTGAGGACTGCGCCTCACACAAGCAACTGTCAACTGCATTTTTCTCAAACTGGACGGAGGGCGATATGAGGAGGATCAGTCCAGCCGTCCCTCCGTGTCACCTGCCTGTTTGGTATGATGGAAATGATGTTGTTTGGCTATATTAGAAACCCCTTAAGTCCACATCCAGGCTGCAGCGCTTTCAGTTTTACTGACATGATTCCTCCGTGAGTTATGACGCAGGAGCCGCTCTGCTTTCATCGACCGCACTCGGCATCGGTTCCTGTGGCGATGCAGCGCTGTGTGTTCACTTAATGCTGCTGCGGCCTTGAGGACCAACCCAGCGGGCTCAAGTGAGATGTTGTAATGCGGGATATTACCAGGGCTCTGCAGGGAGAACGCCTGTGGGACACACTGCATCTCCACAATCCTCATCCCCAGATTACGGTCAAGTACAGTCAACGGCCGCGGCCCTTCATCTTCCCCCCGGCCCAGCTCCTCCTTCACACCTCACACACACGTTAAACGCCTGAGCCTAAGTACGTCTGTGCTATTCACACCGTCCCACCTCCTCCTCCTCCTCCACCTCCTCCTCCTCCCGGTGAAGGGGAGTAGGGAGGTGGAGGAGACCTGCTTGCACTCACTCCCTTCACTCCCTCTGCATTTCCTCAATAAGTGACCTCCTCCAGACTCGGAGCAGATTCCTCTCTACTTTAAACAACACTCCCATCCCCGCGGCTGTGAGTACAGTAACAGGTTCCCTGCGGCCGGGGCCAGTTGCCTGGCAGATGTGTGTTTGAACATGCCTCCAGGTCTGCACATACGTGCCCCTGTGTGTAAATCACTTGACCCAGACTTACTGTTGACCGTGGATTTATCCCAGCGTGAGAGGCTCATGATGACAATGTATCTGCCTCCGCCATAATGGATGGTACACAGAGCACGCTGTCATCTGGCAAATATGCTCCCCGACCCATCTCAAGTGGGGGGGTGTGGGGCTGAGGGTCGGCGGGTGGCGCTGGGAGGAGGAGATGGATGGAGATGGGCCCAGGGTGGAGCCATCACACTGAAGCTCCCCCGCAGTCCAGCTGTCCAGATGTTCCCCCAATCAGACCAATTCAGACCAGTACCTATCCTCCTCCTCCACTGGTTCAGACCAGTACATATCCTCCTCCTCCACTGGTTCAGACCAGTACATATCCTCCTCCTCCACTGGTTCAGACCAGTACATATCCTCCTCCTCCACTGGTTCAGACCAGTACGTATCCTCCTCCTCCACTGGTTCAGACCAGTACGTATCCTCCTCCTCCACTGGTTCAGACCAGTACGTATCCTCCTCCTCCTCCACTGGTTCAGACCAGTACGTATCCTCCTCCTCCACTGGTTCAGACCAGTACGTATCCTCCTCCTCCACTGGTTCAGACCAGTACGTATCCTCCTCCTCCACTGGTTCAGACCAGTGCGTATCCTCCTCTTCCACTGGTTCAGACCAGTACGTATCCTCCTCCTCCACTGGTTCAGACCAGTACCTATCCTCCTCCTCCACTGGTTCAGACCAGTAC
Source organism: Karalla daura (assembly GCA_029224185.1). Lineage (NCBI taxonomy): Eukaryota > Metazoa > Chordata > Actinopteri > Chaetodontiformes > Leiognathidae > Karalla > Karalla daura. The sequence continues at coordinate 1,017,024 of CM055195.1, forward strand.
GTATCCTCCTCCTCCACTGGTTCAGACCAGTACCTATCCTCCTCCTCCACTGGTTCAGACCAGTACGTATCCTCCTCCTCCACTGGTTCAGACCAGTACGTATCCTGGTCCCCTCCCTCAGCATCTACAGCAGCTCAGCCCCAGGTTCAGCCTCAGCCCAGAAAATAAACTTCTTGTTTTGGACATGAGCAGTCAACATCTGCCAAATGTGTCAAAATGCTGCAAAAACAGTTCTAGCACATAGAAGGTGTTTCCGTGTCTGATCATGTGACTGAGGCTGGAATACTCCAGGTCTTGGGTTGAACTAATGATGAATCTCTGCGTAGATACAGAGTCTTACTGAGACAGCCTGTCTGGACTCCTCTCCCCATACGTAACCAGACGACACGTATCCACTGAGAGATGTTCACACCGATGCCTGCTGTGCGCTGAGCTCACTGTCTGCTTTGTAAAAATAAGAAAAGGGAAATCCAACGCTCTGTGTTATTAAATGTGAACATGATGAATGTGTTCACATGTGGCGAGGACTCAGAGAGCCAGCGAGGGCCCGTCACGGGGCCCGAGGTGTGACGCAGCTTTATCCACGCACATTCCAGCTGCAACCACAAACCTGCCAGCGCTTATATCATCTGTTGTTACTTTGATAATGTATAGAATAATAGCATTAGAGCCGCGTGACACTGATCAAGAGAAATGAAAGCACTTTTCCTTTTTTTCTGCGAGGGATCAAATTGAAACCACATGCTGCTAGAACTTGATACACTGCACGGGCTCCAACCGGTCCGAGGACACAAATCCATGATTCTGTCAGACTATCACAAAGCAGAACGTCCTCCAGACAAACTGGAGCTATCAGCGGGGACCGGAGCTGAGAACCTTCCACAAACCAGCGTGATGAAGTGTCCTATCGCTGGGTTGTCTCCCAAAATCTCTGGGCCTCTGCTCCTCTTATAGACGGCCATGAAACACAGGCCAATCTTATCTGAGCAGTGACTCTGTGGGACTGTGTGCGTGTGGGTGTGCGTGTGTGTGTGTGCGTGTGTGTGTGTGTGTGCTGGCGAAGGGTTTCTCACATTATTGCACGTCAGTATCTTCAAATTTAGATAGTGTTATTAAGTCATAACAGCTTCATATGTGCAGATCCATCAAGTGTGATTTTAATGTGTGTTTGGAGCGTCCACGGTTGATGTTCGTCTCCATGGAGATGTAATTGATATTTGTGATATTAATTACACTCCTCCTTCCTTCCAGAAACTTAAACTGCTTTGACTGTTCTGCCCATTTTCCAAAAGAGGAATCATGAAGTGTGAAGTGCTGCTCCGGGATCATGTGAACGAGAACGTGTTTTTTAATGCTCTGTGAATAGAAAGACAACAGCGACACAGAGGGAAACCATGACAGACAGGACATGGTAGGAAGCAGACAGACGTGTCCATCTAGAAGCTGATCTCAAAGTGTGATGGAAACACTTTGTTCACATCTCCAGGTCACGTGACCTGACGTAGGGGTCACATGACCAGTTCCCTTCAGACCAGATGGACAGAGGAGGAGACTCAACTGTTTCTACATCTGATTCAAAGATCTAAGAAAACTATGTTCTGGACGTCCATCTTCCTCAGAGTGGAGGACCAGGACCACATGGTACCAGGGTTATTATGGGATGGAGCAGGACCACATGGTACCAGGGTTATTATGGGATGGAGCAGGACCACATGGCACCAGGGTTATTATGGGATGGAGCAGGACCACATGGTACCAGGGTTATTATGGGATGGAGCAGGACCACATGGTACCAGGGTTATTATGGGATGGAGCAGGACCACATGGTACCAGGGTTATTATGGGATGGAGCAGGACCACATGGTACCAGGGTTATTATGGGATGGAGCAGGACCACCATGGGCAGAGTGGGGATCCTGCAGAGACCAGTACCATGCTGTCTCAGCTCCAGCTGCTCCCAGTCCATTTACAGCTGACCAGAGGCAAACAGAGTGTGAAGCGAACACACACTCCCAGTAAAGGACCCTCATCATTCTGTCACAATGTATAGAGTGTAAAGCACACACACACCCATACACACACACACCCAGACATACACGCACACGCACACACATGCACACACACACACACACACACTGTGTAATCCTCTCCTGCAGCCTCGTCTCTGACACCACCTCCTCTCCCTGCTGGCGACATCTCTGCTGGAGCACGGACGCTCGTAAATTCCCCGCCTGATTTTGTTAACCTCTGCTGTGACCCGTCACTTCTCCGCCCGGCGCTCTCACACCCACTCAGTCACAGCTGAGGCGCTGCCGCCGCAGCTCATCGCTCAGGCTCCCCGGGCTCCCAGCGTGCCAGCTCACCTCAGAGTTATGAGCCACTCTCTGGATGAGATGATAGATGTTTAAATCAGCCGTTTACGCCTGTCGTCCTTTCATTGAGGCCGCGAGGAGTCTGGAGGAGGAGCAGCTCCTCACTGGAGCAGGAGCCAGGCTGAGAGAGAGAGTGCCAGCCAAGCACTTCAACTCCAGAGCCATGAATCACACTGTGAGAGGGGCTCTGTAAGTTTAATCTAAAGAAAAAGTAGTGTGATGATGCAAAGACGGAGAACATTCTGGCGAATGTGTCAAATTTAGACAATCGCAGCTGGAATTATGAGCAAACATCGTCATGCCAACACCTTAAAACCTCCCAGGAGGCATTTTAGGGAGTTATAAGAACTCTTCACTTCTGTTTTATAGTTTGTATTTTATTTTATTTTTAAACATAGAAGCTCTGGTACCAGAGACTGAGGAGGAACCAGAGACCGAGGAAGAACCTGAGGAGGAACCAGAGACTGAGGAAGAACCTGAGGAGGAACCAGAGACTGAGGTGGAACTTGAGGAGGAACCAGAGACTGAGGAGGAACTTGAGGAGGAACCAGAGACTGAGGAGGAACCAGAGACTGAGGAAGAACCTGAGGAGGAACCAGAGACTGAGGAGGAACTTGAGGAGGAACCAGAGACTGAGGAGGAACCAGAGACTGAGGAAGAACCTGAGGAGGAACCAGAGACTGAGGAGGAACCTGAGTAGGAACCAGAGACTGAGTAGGAACCAGAGACTGAGGAGGAACCTGGAGCGGACACTAACATTTCTCCAGAAACTGAAAACCAACTGCTGCAGACTCTCAGTCCTGTCCTTCATGTCCTTCATGTCCTTCATGTCCTTCATGTCCTCACCTACCTGGACCAGCTTCACACTCGGTCTTCTGGAGGTGTTTACAAAGACCTCGGTCGGACTTCAAACTCTGGATCACAGAGACACTGAGAAAGTTCACATCAAAAAGACGAAACATGGGAAAAACTTTTCACACAGATGATTGAATGTGTGTCATACAATCCCAGTTGGATCTGAGAGTTTTCTCCACAGCTTCTGGGCCAGGAAAACGTGGTCTGTGGTCTCAGGCAGACCGCTGCTGTCTGAGCGCATCAGTGATCCCATCGGCAGGCAAACAGCCTCCAGGACCTTCTCAGAGTCGCTCAGGAGACTGCAGGCTCCACGTCACTGTCACAACATGATCTGAATGGTGAAGATACAGTATAAGAACACACACACACACACACACACACACACACACACACACACACACATCTTTTCAGCTACGTTACATGCCACAAATTCCTCAGGGCTACTCAGCAGTCAGCATCACTCCACCCAGCTGACCTCAGGACACAGAACATCTAAACACACAGAGTGTGTACGACACACACATCCTCCCTCACTCTAACGACCACTACAGAGATAAAGTAGAGCGAAGAATGCAGAAAACAGGCGTTACGTGTCAGATAGATAGATAGATAGATAGATAGATAGATAGATAGATAGATAGATAGATAGATAGATAGATAGATAGATAGATAGATAGATAGATAGATAGATGGTTACTGTGAGTGGCAGCAGAGACAGCCAATCAGAGCTCAGGCTACATGTGGTTGCCAGATCAGCATGAAGCGAGCCAGATCTGAAGTTGGAACAGAGCATTCATTCCCAGAGCAACAAACAGGATTGGCAGTGAGGCTGTGATGGAACCAGAGCCCATAGCTTCTATATTCACTCCAGAGAAGGAGAGACGCTCCTTTAAAGAAGCCAGCAGATTGAGTCTATATATAAGTCTGCTCAGTGTCAGCTGGAGGATTTACTTTTGGTTTGTCAACCTCTCAGCACCATGGAGACGGGGTCACACATGGAGCTGCCCCCCCCCCCCCCCCCCCCCTCACCCCCCCCGGCCTTGTTTGGCCCCTCTGCCTGTTTGCTGTGGCGTTAATCCACCGGCGCTCGCTCCCCGCTGAGCAACACGTCGGTGACTTAGTGACTGCGCTGTTTGTCGGGAGGCTTCAGTCGGCGCCGCGGTAATTGGTTCATCCCGCCCCCCTGTCAATCACCTCCTCAGGGCCTGTGATTGGCCAGAGCCGCTGTAGAGGAGGCAAAGCAAGGGATTATGGGATGAGATATGACCCAGGAGAGAAAGGCAGGCTGAGTTCGGCAACTTCACAGCTGATGGAAAATCCTGTTGAATTTTTCATGAAAAGAGAAAAGTTTTGTGTGCCGCTCAGAGCGTGTGTGGACGTCCCTTCACTGTCTGTTCAGTGTGAGAGCAGTGACGGAGTCTCAGAGCCCAGGCTGGAGCTGACACTCAGTACACAGCAACACCATCACCTGGTGTCTAGATAGATAGACAGATAGATAGATAGATAGATAGATAGATAGATAGATAGATAGATAGATAGATAGATAGATAGATAGATAGATAGATAGATAGATAGATAGATAGATAGATAGATAGATAGATAGATAGATAGATAGATAGATAGATAGATAGATAGATAGATAGATAGATAGATAGATAGATAGATGGGTGGGGGGGCTTTAAATCTGCCAGCTGCATGTGAGGTGAGGTGGAGCGGCGCGTCGTCTTCATCCTTGCAGACGTTTGCTTTTCTTTCCGAGCGTCCTGCGCTCCTCGACTGCTGATAACACGACTGCATTCCTGCAGCCCCCCCCCCCCCACACACACACACACACACACACCCCACCACATCCCGGCTGACCCCACTTGACAGTGTCCAGTCACCAGAGGCTCCAGAGCCATACACAGCCTGCCCTGTCTCCCCCGTCTCCCCCCAACAAACACTCAGGCTGGGGGAGAGCAGAGATAAGGAGCGGGGGTCCTCAGGCTGCTCTGCCTGCAGGGCTGCTGATAAACACAGCTCTGGAGGTACCTGTGACTAAGGTCGGACACTGTGCATTAGTGTGTGAGCGTGTGGAGAGGCCAGCCTGGCGCTGGAGGTGACTGTGCTCCGAGACCTTGACCGGGTGGAGCTGCAGCGCCTCAGAGGGCTCTGCATGCTGCTCACAGCCTCACTGTCAGAGCATGAACCCACACACACATACAACCACCCAAAAGTGAGATTCTTAACCAATGCAACCAGCCTTGTAGCAGTTGTTGACTAGATATCATCTTTAAATGTCTTTTCTTTTCCTCGTTTCAGTTACATTTGTTTTATTATAAATGAGAACAAAATAAATCTGAAAATATTCACATGTAGGAAGCTGAGATCTGAGAATCTTGACTTTATTTCTTGATAATTTTCTTATATCAAAAAGACCTTAAATCAGCTGATGAAGTATTAGTCTTTTATTTTATTAGCTAATGTTCGTCCATTAATCACTACGTTGCTGCTTATTGATATGAATCAGCTGATCTGAGCTGGACATCTTCTGGTCTCCTCATTCTTCTGAAGATCTTTGAGGTTTGGACACAAAGAGGATTTGAAGACTCCATCATTTGAGTGTCCAACAACTAGTTGATTTTTCACAAGCTGAAGTAACTGATTACAAACTTACTGAAGTAACTAACTATGTAATCAAGAGCAAGAAATGATTGTTTCTGTAGACTCAGACAGCTGCAGAACCATCACTTAGAATAACCTGACACTAATAACCTAGAACTCTAGTCATCATCATCATGTTCCTGACTTCTTAGTATTTACCAGACAGGCTTGCTACGTCTAAACCAAATTACATTTCATATGAAGATTTCAGAGATAAAACACGTCCACAGTAATTATCATCCCTGTCAGTAACACCTACCCACTAACCCCTGCAGTAGAAACAGAACAGGCAGAATGATGGAGACCCTTTAATTTGTGAATGAAGGCATTAGTCACATTGCTGCAGTGTTGGATGTTTTACTTGGAAGCTTTACTCTGATGGGATCAGAATCAGGAGGGAGCTGCTCCCTCCAGGCCTGAGGGTGTACTCTAAAGTTCTGCTGAAGAACGGAGCTCAGTTATGTTGCATTTGCTTAAACCTGCACTGTAGAAGTTCTTAGAAGTTCTTCAAGAGGTTGTAGCAAGCAGAGCTTCTGCTTTGGACACAGTGTGTGTGTGTGTGTGTGTGTGTGTGTGTGTGTGTGTGGTAACAGAGCAGAGCTGGACTGTGTGGGGAACAGGAACCAGCCGCTCCGTCGCTGCGTGCGTCCAGTGTTTCCAGGTTACTGTCGGCGGAGCTGGAGTTGCTGCTAATCCCAGATTAACATGGTCTTATTCAGCATGAATTGGCTTACACAGGCTGAGGCGGCGGAGCTGAGGGTGACTTAGAGAGGCTTACACTCGCTCGTTCAGTGTCTGCGATGGGATGCAAAGTCTCCTGTGGGAAGAGCGCGAACAGCAGAACAATATTTAAGTCGGCCATTTCAGGAAGCCGCCGGATCAGAGAAATTAAGAGTCGCAATTCCTGCATTTATGCAAAGTGAAGAGTGAGTCACTTCAGAGCTGCTGGCATCCGGAGGAGGATGCTCACTTCAGCAACAAGGAGACACATTTCAGAGCCTGTTCTCCTTCAGATATCAGGATCTATCAGAGCAGCTCAGAGAGGGTCAACACGTCCTGGGGAGTTCAGCAGCAGCACCTCCCAGGCCGCTCCTGCTGAACCCTGAGCAGAGGAGACTCAGACACTTCTGCAGTTCCCCTGAGGCCGGGGCTGCGTGTGGAATATTCCAGTCCATCATTCCCTGTGTGTGTTGTTCCTGTTAACGTGTTCCTGCTGCCAGGTCGTGAGGGAGATAAGCACTTTTTACTGCACACCTGACAGCAGACGCACGCTGGTATCTCTGCCTCCCACCGCCCTCCTCACACTGCTCCTGGCTCCAGTTTGATTCAGGTTCCTGCTCCTCGGTGAGCCGTCTCACATCCTGGAGGCATCGGACGTGTCCTGATAAACCGTGGAGGCCCAGGTGGAGGCGTGACCCCAGGTGACCCCTGGCTGAGAGCTGAGGGGAGCTACAGCTCCATCACAGCCGAGAGAAGTTTAGTTTAGAGCAAAGTCCTGGATCCACAGTGGAGATAAAAACGTCACATAGGAAACTGAGGAAAAAGAGTTGTAGGCTCCAACTGTAGCTAGACATACAGCATTAGAATGGAAGCGCCTCAGTGTAGAACCATCCTCTGGTGTCAGGAAAGGAGCAGAGCGATGGAGGTCTGTGCAGCGTAGAACACATCCCTGCTACTATGGAAATGAATGTAATGCCATGGTTGAGCTCTGCACCCGGGCTCATCACAGGAAGAGATGCAAATGAGAGGATGAATTCCTCTCAGTTATGACACACTGGAAACAGAAACAAGTGCAGTAAACGTGACTCTGAGCCTGAAATTGTGGATTTTTCTCTGGGTTTTGTGGACGTAGCTCAGTCTCTAGTGGTGTGGCAGACACATCACAGCGGCCTGGGCTCACACACGTCTGCAGTGACCTGAACTCTCCTGAAGCTTCTCAACTGAAAATCTGTGAAGTGTGACCACCCCGCCACAGCGGATCAGCTGACGGGATTATTCTGATTGTGAATAAATGAGTCAACAAGTAAACATCATGACTGGATCAGTTCCTTCCTACTGAGGTGATCAGTGCTTCAGACCTGTATTCAACGTGAGTTTGAAGCTGTTTGTTTGTTGTTGTTTTACATGTTTGTGGACTCAACAACTGGAGCTCTTCAGATGTACCATCACATCACATCATGGATGCAGAAACCATCTTTTCTTGAAGTCGTTGTGCACATTTTGGAGCTCGTTGCTCTGAAGCTTCTCAGGGCTGTGGTCGCCCTCTGCTGGTCACACACAGTAACTACAAGGTCTCTGACGACTCACCTCTCCTGAGCAGTGTGTGTGTGTGTGTGATGTCACAGTCCCAGGGTTGCACTTACTGGGACCCCCCCCCCCCCCACACACACACACACACACACACACCCCGCCCCTCCAACCTGTCACAGACCTCACAGGGCTCCCTCTGATCCGTATTATGAGGCAGCATTGAACAGTGATTGCTCCCATAGACCTACAGCATTGCCATCCTCTGCAGGTTCATGATTAGAGCTGTGTGACTTCAGCTTTTTGGCCCCCTCCTTCAGGGTGTGCCCCCCCCGTCCTGCAGCTCCGGCAGCCATTTTGAACACTTGAAAGCTGTGAGTGCGGGCGAGGCCGCCGGTGCGGCCTGTGAAGGCAGCCTGACAGAGACTTGTTGAAGGATGGGATTTCTCCCCCTGACTCAGCGAGACGCCGTCCGGCGCCACTCTGGAGGCTCGTCAGAGCACGAGGCCCCGAGGCAAAGCTCACTGTCCACACACTGATCCAGCCCCCTTGGTTTTGTTTATTTAAATGAGACTCTTAGACCCCGGGGTGTTTGTTGAGGAAAAGTCCAAATGCCAAATATCTTCTTTTTTTTGTCTCCTCCCTCTTTCGTCTTTCCCTTTCTTCTCTCCTCTCGTAGCCTTTCAGCTTCGTGAGCCAGAAATCTTTGGTAAACATCCCGGCTCGGCAGCTCGGCTCGCCGGCCCGCCCCTCTCTGCTCTCACAGCTCTGGTTTCCAGCACAGCTTCTCTGACCTGCAACTTTTCCCACATGAAGTTAATTTCCCTGCCTTCCCATTCTCCTAGATATTAAAAATCCTGGAAGGTTCAAAAATGCATCTCCATCCTGTTCCGCTGACGTCTCCGAGCAGCAGCAGCGACGCGAGCGGGTGTTATTCAGAGATCGCGGCCACAGGAACGCAGGTGCTTTGGCTCTGACGTCCACAATTTACAGCTCGTGTATTCATGTCAGTGGAAGCCATATGGGTATCATGTGGGCCAGTAAAAAATAGATTTTATACCTGCTAGGTCATCAGTGTAATCCAGGATTGGGGAAAGACAATCTTAATGGCCTAGTATTTATATTTTGAGGTCTCTTTGTCATCACTTCTCAGTCGTGCCTATAACAGTGTGGTGATTTACAGCGATCTAGGAATAACCCTGACGGTTTATACAAGCAGCACACAAATACTTTTAGATATGAAGCAAGTGTAGAAAGGGGCCAAAAAGCTGTATTTGCCCATAACTTTTATTATTAGCCTGCAGGGGTACGATAATACTGCAGAGTTATGGGATAACTTATTGTTGGCATCCTGCAAAAGAGATCAAAACGCCTCATCACATATTGGTTATTTGTTATTGAAAGGGAAAAGTTTAAATCCTGCTTATCCCTGGGAAGGCTGCACGCTGGAGACACACAAGCAGCTGAGGTTTTAATTTTTCATAATAAAAATCAAAACAGAGGAGAAGCATTGGCCACGGATGTCCATTTTTTCCAAAGTATTTCCTTATTCATTTGCTGCAGGAATCAGGGCACATCTTGGGACGATCCATCACGCCGGGCTGCAGCTCTGCTGCGTCCATGCAGAGCAGCAGCGCTCGGAGTAAATCACGGCGCTGCGAGGCGGGGAGGTGGAGAGAGTTCAGCCGTAAATCACCCGCTCCACTCCTGGACGCGCAGACGTCGCTGAGCTGTGGGAAGGAGCCCGGCGCGGCCCGTCAGCCCGGCACACTGTCACACTCTGTCACCGGTGCTTTAGTGCCGCTCCGCAGAGCGGATGCACACATGGAGGAAGAGCCGGATCCTCCCTGCACCACTGCCAGAGCCAGCCGGGGGTCACGACCCCTGGGCCGCTGATGAAATACATGAAGGAGGAGGAAGAGGAGGAGGAGGACGAAGCCTCCGTCCCTCTGCTACATCAATCCCTCCTCCTCCCTCTGATATGGCGATACGAGCCTGGAGCCGGGCTCCTGCTGCAGAGACTCTCATCAACAACCTGCTGCGGAGCAGACGCCCAGACTGTTAATTGGAAGGTATAAATTACAAGTAATCACTGGCAGGGTTTTCCAGCCCAGACAATCGGCATTTACTCATCCCGCTTCCTGTTTAAACTATCTGCTGGAGAATCACAAAGCCCCTCTGCTTATTTTCCAACGATTAGCTGTACATCAGCATTACCACCTCAAATCCAGCAGTTTCACATCCAGCATTAAATAGGATGAATATTGATCTGCTAAAGAGGATTTATTTATTTCATGCTCTATCCAAAGATCAACTGCTACCAGCTTTGGACGGATCTGCGGAGGTCTTACTGAATAAAGCTACTGCATACATGACTTTGGACTTGACATTTTAGGCCTGGAAGAAGACCAAACAGTAAATTCACTGCAATAATCCCAGATAAATGGGATGATCACTACCAAAGCTTAGATAGTTAAGTGGCCTACACTTAAGTCCAGAAACGATAAAAACGCATCTCGAAGGAGATCCTCCACATCGGGGGGGCGTGGCCTCCAACATGAGGAAGACGCCCACCTGAGGCCCGCAGCGTCTCCTCCCTCTGAGAGGAAGAGGAGGAGGAAGAATCCCCACTGGAGCATCCGCTCTACCTGGGTCTGCCTCACCTACAAATCTGCTGAAATGTGTTTGAAGTGGGTGAGAATACGATGAAGACTTCAGACATCATCCTGCTGGTGCGTCTGGCTTTTCTTCAGTAGTTAAACAGAAAGTTAGCACGAGAAAAGAGGCTCCGCACATCAGGACAACAGTAGCGGTTCTCTGACACGTTTCAGTTTTCACTGCAGACGTGGAGGCTGAACTGATCGAGATTATTACCACTATCGTCCTGATTCTGTTGGTGGAAGCTCAGGGGGTTTTAAATGTTTTCAAGTCTTCAAATGATTTAGAACAAAGACTCGATCGCCGTTTTCCGTATCACTGCAATTTCATGTCCCATCACGTGGCAGATGAATCATTTTCAGCCGTGCACCTGTTCCACACGCGTCTCCGCTCCTCTCCGTTCCCCTGGACGATGGAGGCCAGTCAACAGCGTCATTCTGCTGTTCAAGCTCCTTCAGTGCAGCAGCAGCATGGACAGGTCAGCCCTAGCTGGAGGTGCAGCGAGGAGAGGGCAGACTGCAGCAGCTCTGCTCCCGCTGCAGTTCCAGGAGCAGCCAGTAGATGGCGTCTGACGCCCGCTGGAGCTGCGGCGCTGCTGCAGCCCTGCTCCTAATAACACACACATTCCTGCAAAAGACAAATATATAAAACACTATTGTCTGGGTAATATGACATAAGCCTGTCATATCCACACCGGCGCAAAATGTAATAATGATCATAAAAGTAAAAACACATGTTGAATGAAGACATCTGCCGTATCACACAATCCCTGAACATATTAGTGCCGCCTGGTTTGACTCGCTCATCCGACTGTTAGTTCTGTTTCATGAATACATCGATTCATTTAAAGGGATTTTAATTGTTCACTGAAGCCTTATTTTATTTTGCTCCCACCATCTCATCACTTTCATATTTGGATTTTTTTTTTCATCCAGTGTTAAATGAAAGACTCGGCTTTGCTCCGACGTTTTGAGCATTTTTGAAGAGAAATTCTGCACAGAAATAAAATCTGCCGCAGTTTCCCTGCAGGTCTCCGGTCTGCAGCGTGTCGAGTGCGGCTCGTCTCTCCCGTCCATCACATGCCAGCAGCTTTTACCAGGAGCAGGAAAAAGGAGGAAAATAAACTCTAATTGAGATGTATTTGATTGCAGGTCTGAGGACGGGCCTCCTCGCCGTCCTGAACATATGGAGCTGCGCTGCCTGTCCGGCCATAAATTTCCTACACCACAGGACATTGTCTTTTTTATGCCCCGGGATCCGTCCCTCAGACATGCCAGAGAAGTGTCGAGGCCTTCAGGGAGCGAGAGCGAAACGTGCCGTGGCAGCGAGAGAGGATCCTGGAGGATCCGGATCCCGAGCCAGCTCCAGATCCCGCGCCAGATCCCGGAGAGAGGAATGCCTTCAGGTTGTGTCAGAAACACTTCAAAAGATCTTCCAGATCCTTCTACCGGCCGCAGGGCAACTCTAAGCAGCCTCCATGAAGTTGGAGTTTTTTCACCACATTGTTTCATTCAAGTCGAGTCTTTATTCTGTCGAGTGCTCAGGCCTTTGTTCACACTGATAATAGTGAGAATTCAGAGTTCATGTGTTTCTGCCACAAATCATCTGCACAAATCATCTGCACAAATCATCTGCACAAATCATCTGCACAAATCATCTGCACAAATCATCTGCACTGCACCAGAGCAGGCTGTGTGAGGTGAGGAGACCAGAGCCGCCGAGACATATCGGCATATATATAATATAGATATATATATTTGTATATATATATATATATATATATATATATATATATATATATATTTGTATATATATATATTTGTGTGTATATATATATATATATACGCACAAATATATATTGGTGGCTCTATACACACACACACACACACATATATATCTATATATCTATATAGATAGATATATAGATACATAGATAGATAGATAGATAGATAGATAGATAGATAGATAGATAGATAGATAGATAGATAGATAGATAGATAGATAAATTAAAAATAGAAAAAAGTCTACAAAAAAAAACAAAACTAAATGTGAAAGTACCACATAAACAGTGTGAGTAACCCATGCTGTCCAAGCACGGTGCAAATTAAGGTGCACGATGCAAAGAACCTGCGAGGACGAACCAGGGCTGTTCTCAGATGCCTCTGGCTGGTGCTGCTCAGACTGAGGCTGAGCTGTGCCTCACATGTGTCGGACGACACACGTGAACGTCGGGGAACACGCAGAGACCACACAAGCAGCCAGATGGCCTCGCCGCCAGCCTCACAACAGCACAACAAAAGAGCAGCCACGCCTCACAGAAAGGTGCTTAACCTCCGGGCATGCAAAGTGCCCCTCGCTCCATTACCACTTAATAGGCCTCATCAGTTTTGGCCCAGATTAGATGTTGAATCTATTGCCACCAAAGCACAGTGGCATATTAAATTAGTGACTTCATTAGAGCTGCTGCTGCTGCTGCTGCTGTTCCTGGGAAGTAAAGGCGTGATGTGAGCCCGCGCTCCATCAGCTCCTGCAGGGGGGGATTATGGCTGAGGACGGTTCTACACCCCCCCACCCCCACCCCCACCCCCACCCCCCCCACACCAGGCTCAAAATGTGTGTTACAAATACGCTCAGTTCAATGTGAGAGGAAAAGTAATGAAAAGAAGGTGCAGATTTCTGAATTTATGACGCTACATCTGTGAAATTAGAGAGCACGTAAAACAAATTAAAAGCAGACAAACTGTGTTTCATGCATCCTCTCAGCGTGAGAATAATCACAGACAAACTGTTGACTCATTTCTGCTGCAGTCCTGTGTGTGTGTGTGTGTTATATCCCTCATATTTCCAATGGTATTTTGCTCTGTTTATTCAGGCAGCAGATTAAATGTGGTGCAGCCGTTTGCAGCCAGACCTACTTCAGATCTGATAGATCCAGGCCTAAAACTTCCTGCATCATCTTATTTCAGAGCAGATGAAAGCCGGCGAGGAGGAGCAGCTCCGCTCCTCGCTGACTGACACTCGCAGCTCGGGGCGCAGATCGCTGCCAGCGCCGTGCGTTTTCCAGAGGACGAGATGCAGCGCGATAGAGGGCGAGCTGCAGCGAGCTGGCGGCGTCCAGCGCTGCCCTCCCATCAGATAACACAGCCCGCACTCTGCTGACGCAAAATTAGCTTTTTGGATCCTCTTAGTCTTACATTTGGTCACATTTCAAAGCAAATTCCACCACAAAATGTTTTTACGTTCTAAATAATTGTACATGAGGAAGCTGCCGCCAAGGGCACACACACACACACACACACACACACACACACACACACACACACACACACATTAGGTTTTCTATAGCCTCTAACAGCCTCTCCGGTGTCTGCAGAGAGTGAGGGATAATCAGGCAGCTGACACGGCTGAGCAGTGCACCAGTGTCTTCTGGACAAATAAAAAGCCTGCGCTGCTGAAACGGACAGTGAGGAATCAATACCCGCCGGCCGGGCAGGTGGGGCTGCGATCGATGCCTGATGATACAATCATATCTTACTCCTGACAGAGCAGGATAAATGAAAACAGGCAGGAAAATAAAGGTTTGATCGCTGAAATGACATTTATGCTCAAAAATGCTGCGCAGTAAGTGCAGCGTGACCCGAGGCCGGGCTGGGCTTCAAACCAGAGCAGAAAGAAAGGGAATAGGAAGAATAATAATACTTTTTTTTTCATGAATCTCTTTTTTTAAAGAACTAGACAAAAGAAACGTTTTTCTGTTGTCTTTGTGAATAAGGTTCAGTTATGGTCAGCCAGAGACGACAGACAGGTTCTGAATATCAGGATGTGAAACGTGACCAGAGACAGACCGAGTGAGGGGTCCAGAAGCTATGAGGAACTTCATGTCACGTGATCCAATCAGCCAATCAGACTAAAGTCTATGTGGTTGCCAGATTAGCATGAAATGAATCTGAGCAGGGATGGATCATTGTACCAAGGTCTGTAAAGCAGACCTATGCAGATCTATGAGACCACAGAACAAAGAGGACCGTCCCAGGCTTGGTACCTAGCGACGTCTTTCTCAACACGTTTGGCTCTAAAACGAACATGTTGTGGGTCGCTCCACAGTGCTGCTCCAGCCTCACATGTGAGCTGCTCCTCGTTTCCCTCTCCTCTTCCTCCAGAGCTCCCCACAGCCGGTGGCAGCCCATGATGGATTAATGACGAGGGCTCGATCGGAGCGGACGCTTCTGCACACGCAGCACAACGGCCCGGGTGATGTCAGGCTGGCCCCCGGTCACACACGCTGAGGCTGGGGGGTGAGGCTGGGGGTGAGGCTGGGGGGTGAGGCTGGGGGGTGAGGCTGGGGGTGAGGCTGGGGGGGGGATCTGATAGAGGAGCACTGTAAACATGGCAGAGCGACGTGGACAGACACCTGCCCGGCTGATGAAGGCTGCAGCTCAGTAATGAGCTCGGGGTGGACGGCGTTTACAGGGTTAACGGCGCTTATATGTGAAGCCTTGAAAACAATAAGGCTCCCATGTGATTCAACAGTATATCCCAGGATTTAAAACTCTGGCTCTTTAAAGTTGTATGTGAAAGCCCTTAAAGCTCACCACACCCTGGAGAGGGAAGCTGCTTTCTTTATAGTCTCACATTGACTTCCACGGACTCCCGATCATGAGTCACTGTGTGCATGTTGCCATCAGCCCCCTCCTCACCCCCCCCCCCCCCCCCTCACCCATCTACCCCCACACCAAAACAGAGTGCCTCTGCTTTAATGGGCCAACAGGACTTGGCTTAGGTTTAGCAGGCACGTCGTAGCCAACGCAAACCAAGTTATTGCTGGAAGAAAACAGCAGAAGGCAATTAAGTCCCAGTTAGGCTGATTATTCCAGTTCAGATTAACAGGGTCAACTGGGGGAGGAAGGGGCTCCTGCTTCTCCTCCCTCCTCTTGCAATTCATGTTCTTCTTTCCGTATCCACAGAGTCAATTTATCCCTTTGTAATTAGAGTGATGGAAGGTCCACAGGTTATGGTCTGATCATTAGTTGCACTGCAGTGACTGTTGACTGGAGTGTGTGTGTGTGTGTGTGTGTGTGTGTGTGTGTGTGTGTGTGCAGGTAGCAGATGTGATGCCATCTCTGGCAGCTCAGACCCTCCTCTCAGAGTTTACGTTGGGTTGGCAGCAGAGTTCAGCCTAAATAATCCCGTTTGTTCGAGCGGTGTCAGCAGAGACGGAGGCTCCACGCTGCTCCAGGCCCAGGCTCCGCGTGGTTTTCATTATCACATCTCTCTCTCTCTCTCTCTCTCTCTCTCTCTCTCTCTCTCTCTCTCCCTGTTTGCCAACATGCTTTCAGCCGCTCTGTCTGCTCGTCCACGGAAGACGGTCCTCTGCCACGACGACTTTACGACCAGTGATAATTCGGAAAAATGATGTCTCTCTCTCTCTCTCTCTCTCTCTCTCTCTGTCTCTCTCTCTCTCTCTCTCTCTCTCTCCCTCTCTCTCTCTCTCTCCCTGCCTCTCTCTCTCTCCCTGTCTC
The DNA here is from genome assembly GCA_029224185.1 of Karalla daura. Taxonomy (NCBI): domain Eukaryota; kingdom Metazoa; phylum Chordata; class Actinopteri; order Chaetodontiformes; family Leiognathidae; genus Karalla; species Karalla daura. Next base: position 1,033,318 of record CM055195.1, read on the forward strand.
TCTCCCAGGGCTGAGACCCTGCAGCTGGGTAATCAAGCAGCTGATGTTGCTGATTTGATGTCATTAGAATGTAATTTGTGATAAAACGGTGAATCACGGCCGGCCGGACGAGGAATGCGTGTTTCCTCTCAGCGTCGTGAAGCTGTGGACAGCAGGGATCTCAGGATGGGACCGAGAGGAACCTGAATGGTCTGAGTTGAACCTGACAGCCTGGAGATCTTCTGGTCACACTGGAATCAAAGGAAATAGAATTAAATTGACCATCAGAGAAAAGTCACAGAACGTTGTAGATCTGTGGACGGATATTAAAAACAGTTGGATGAAACGTTTGTTTTGGTGACTTGATGGCAGAACATTAGAACTTTAACTTGTGAGTTGACATTGTATGGTGTTGTAAAGGATGTGGAAACACAGATCATGAACTGAGTGAAGATGTTTCTATTCCTACTTTGTCGTTTATTTTGGAATAGGTCTAGTTTACAATTAAAACCAGATTTGTTGTCTGAGAGAAATGTATTTAAAGGATAACAAATTAACTTTGTTCAGGTTCACACTTGAGTACATGACTCGTCTGAGACTTAGGATGGAGCTGGTCGATAGTCACATGTTATAACATGTCAACTGTTACTAGAGAGAAACCATCAGAGTTTAGGCCCATCAAGTAGTCTGATTACAATTCCAAGTTACTGGACCGAGTTTTAGATTTTGGATTCTCCACAGACACGGTGCTCGCTCTCTCTCTCCCTCTCTCTCTTCCTCTCTCTCTTCCTCTCTCTCTCTCTCTCTCTATCTCTCTCTCTCACACACACACACACACACACACACACACACACACACACAGCTAGCTGACCAAATGACTGCCTGTGTGTGTGTGTTGTTTCTGACCCGCTGTCACACGTGGTGCGTTCTGAGGCTAATCGCAGCCAAACTCCTCAGAACCTCAACAGCTCTCACCACAAGCCTCCAGCCACCTCGGCTCATTCCCACCCCCCGCCCCCCTCCCCGCCCGGCCCAGCCTGCCCCCTCCCCTCCCCTCCCCTCCCCGGCCCAGCCCACCCTCACCTTCTCAATCCACTCTTGGATCATTTCAATTTGCATCCCAACTGGCCCCGGGATTCCCTCGCCCTGTTAAAAGGCAGGCTATTTGTTGTGCTCCGCGGTTAATGCCGCGCAGAGCTTTAAATACCCATATCAAATCTTGGAGGCTCAACAGATTCAGTTTTGCAAACCTGTATCGAACAGAGGTTCAATCCGTCAGCTTAGAAGTGTACACTCCTTAAGTTGTGTGATAAGGTAAAACCAATCACTGGATTAGGCTCTCTCTGTCAGCGATGGTGTGTTTCCAGCGCTCAGCGTTGCTTTGCAGAACCGGGATAAGCTGATGGAGTAACATCACGGTGCTCCAGATCTCTTTTTCAATAGGAACATGCTATTAATGGATTGTGGAGCCGGCGTACGACGCTGCTCTTGCAGTTGTGGATAATGCATTAACAATCGCTGTGAAACGCAGCCGGAGCCGGATACCACGAGCAGTCGTCTGTCAAAACCATGGCTCTGATTGTTTTCATCATGCAAATGTGCAGCCGACTACCCGATAAGATTGATTGAGGACTTAAAGCAGGATCGCAGTGTTTATTCTCACAGAGCTTCTCACAAACAAACCTCAGCCTTTAGATTCACAAGTATAATTTTACACAGCATATGGTGAATTCATAACTCCAGAGAGGGGAGCAGCTCGGGAGTCTGCTGCTTTTCGCGGTTACTTTGCCTTGTTCCATCTGGTTTCGGGGGAGATGTGGGAGGTTTTGGTACATGGAGAGCTTGAGTGAAAATTCATGGCAGGTACATAAATAATCACCCGGCTAAAATATAGGCTACAACTTCTGTTTCTGGTCGGAGTGTTGCAAGACTGTCTTGGATGACATTTGAGAGGAACGCGGAGCCATCCGCAAACTGCAAAGTACAAACCAAATGTCCTCTCCCTTTCCCCTCACATGAAGCTGGGTTTCCACTTTGTCCTGCCAACAACGTTCCCTGGAAGCTCCCCGTCTGACATTTTACGCTCGGTCGAACTCACACTTCAAGCCTTGAGGCATCGTTTGTGGACAGCTATGATCCAACTGTCATATTCTTTTTTCTGTTGGTTTTGCGTGAATGCAAACAGATCAGTGCGGTGATTGGTGATGAAAACCCCTCGAGCACTTTTGACGACTCAAGTGAGAAAACTTGAGAGGCCACTTATTGGAGTTGTCTGGGCTGCAGGGAGCCAGATCGCAGCAGGGCCTGACCACAGATTTGCATGCAGTTGTCTTTACGCCTTAGTATGTAAGACGAGATTAGATCAGGAATACTGATTCTCACACTCGTATGTGTCTGTCTCTGCAGACACACATCGCTGGACGTATGAGACACAGCTCCATCGCTGGTCATTTCATACAGTCAGCCTCTCTTATGTAATGTAATTGTACCAGAATTAGCATTTACGTGAGTGTGTGTGTGTGTGTGTGTGTGTGTGTGTGTGTGTGTGTGTGTGTGTGAGAGAGAGAGAGAAAGCCTCTAACAACAGCATTCATCTCGGTCATGTGTTTCTTATAAAAGCAGTGCAGTTTATTCAGACTATGACATAAGATCATGTAGGAGCAGTTGGGCAAGCGGCGCTGCAAAGAGGGCAATGAGTGATTACTGACCCACAGTGAACGTGAATTAAAAGTAGTCATTTAGTCTCACCACCAGACGCCACGACACATTACAATCTGTTTAATCAGCAGAGTTTGTGGGGGAAGCAGAGCATCCCGATCCTAATGCCTTAGAAACTGTTGACGTGTAATATTTCATAGAGATGATTTCTCAAATCACTTTAACTGCTGGTGTTGCTTGTAAAACTTTGCTCACTAAAATCTTTTTATCTAATTACGTTCTGCACAGCGTTGATGGATGAGAGCCCACAGAGGGCAGCGACTGGCGTTGACTGTCAGACCTTCTTAGAGCAAACTGTTCCTTCCAGCTCCATCAGATGCTCCATGTTTTCATTCAGAGGAACAAAGGTTTTAAGAGCAGCTCTGTGCTGTGTGTGTGTGTGTGTGTGTGTGTGTGGGGGGGGGGTCCTCGCCTAAAGCCGGCAGCTGCTGGTAGTCTCCCAGTCTGACCAGTCCACCCACTATGTTGCCTCAGGTTAAATGGACACAAGAACTCAAAGGAGGGTGGTCCATTCCTGGCCATTAGCTGGTTGCTATGCTAATCCAGGGATTACGTGAAATACATTTCCCCCTCTTAAGGTTTCCCAGAATGCAGGACGTGTAGCAACGGACCATCTCCCAGAGCTTCTGGATCCCACAGGCATGAAAGTTTAACGAGGGACCTGGTGTCCACTCAGCCGCAGCCTGCTGCTGCAGATGTTACGGCCTGGAGGTCGATGGTTTGACATTAGAGGCAACTACAGCTACAACTACAACTACAACTACAGCAAGCAGATAAAACACCAGTAAACGTTGCATTTTCTCCTGCCTTCTCTGACGTGTCCGATCGGCTCTTTAGCTCTGAACACGTTGGTGTTTTAACATCCTCTGTTGTCACAGTGTTTCAGCGTTTCCTGTTAGCAGCTGGGATGTCTCCATTGTGTGCCATTGTCTATGCAAAGTACGTTGTGCTACCTGTCATATTCAAGTGCTACACAAAGTTTGATTCAATTTGTTTTCTCGAATGTAAAGTTAACAAGGAGTTAAAAAGAGTACCTACAATAATGGACAGTGAGTGAATAAAGGCAGTGCAGGAGAAAAGAGAGTGAACCTCACAAAGAGATCAGACAGAAGCAGTCTGATAGAGACAGATAGATACACAATAGAAAACACATCACGGCCGCGGCACTTTGAAGCACTGACCCGCAAACACAATAAATCTGATGAAAGTTATAAAGTTAGAAGTGAATTACTAAAGCCACAGCAAGGAAACCCCAACAGCAACACAACAAAGGGGGAGCAGCGGGCCGGCCTCTGATCACCTGCTCACAAAGCGCTTTAACTGAGGCCCAACAATGAGACGAGGCAGAGGGAGAGACGGCCCGGCCTCCTCACACCTGGCCACGTCCGTCAGGTGCTCGGCCTCGGCCTCAGCGCCTCCTCGACCTCATGTCTGTGGAGGTGAGGTGAGTTACTGTGTGAGCGGTGCTTTCCAGAGGTTATGCATGAGCGTGGAGCTCTGGATCGCTGGATGGGATTGATCCACTGACCTGATGCTGCTGTTGACCCAGGCTGCAGATCTATACGCTCAGAGCTTCTGTGAGTCCAGCAGCGCGGGAGGACGAGCAACATCCAAACATTTGCTTTTGGGTTTGACCAGCAAAGAATAACTGTGGGAAAGCCAATAGAGCGCACGCACGGCAAGGTGTGATGTCACGAGTCAGACAGGAAGACGTGGTCCGTCCTGAAGGATTCACACCTCACGCTCTGTGAGCTCTGGCTCTATAGCCCAAGCAGGAAGCACCCCTGCTGCAGGTGTCTGAACTGATCCATCGAGCTGATCCATCGCCTCCGCTCGGCTCTTATCATCAGTCTCATGGTGGAGCGAGGCCAGGAGAGCACAGACGCTGCCTCACTATTACTGTAATAATCACTCACACACGTTGTTAAATAAACAGACAGTTTCAATATGTTTGATGTTTCTATATCGTTCTATATTGTTCTCATCCTTCTTTAAATCCTCTCTTACTTTCTGAGGACTCACCTCATGTGAAAGCAGCGGTATGTCACAGGCTGAGGCAACAGAACAAGACGGTGTGTAAAGAGATTTCTGTCTGTGAGGCTGCAGACGTCGAGTAGAGGAGAGCAGATGAATCGATGCTGTTTCTGAGGCTGTTCAGAGAGAAGCAGCACTGGAAAGACAGAAATGACAGTCCCAGCGACCAAACGTCTTCAAACAAGTTGTACGTTCCTGTCAAACTGCAGTTGTCAGGTTGAGCAGCAGAGACAGAACAAAGACAGGAGCTCTGCTCTCACGCTGTAGAGACTCACTCTAAAGCACTTTCATTCAGTGCTGCACATGTGTTTTATAGTTAATGCTCATGAAACTAGTGATGTTGCATTAATGATATGCACTGTGCCATTCTATTCTATTCTATTCTATTCTATTCTATTCTATTCTATTCTATTCTATTCTATTCTATTCTATTTCATCTAATTTTTTTCTCATTCAGTGAGTGTGTTTGGAGTTATTCAACAACCAGGATCTTCTTCTTTGAACACAGTCTGCATATGTAAATTAATGTTGGGTATGCGTGTGTGTGTGTGTGTGTGTATGTGTATTTGTGAGAGTGTTTGTGTGTGTATGTATGTGCATGTGTGTGTGTGTTTATGTATGTGCCTGTGTGTGTGTGTGTGTGTGTGTGTGTGTGTGTGAGAGTGTGTGTGTGTGTGAGTGTGTGTGTGTGTGTGTGTGTGTGTGTGTGTGTGTGTGTGTGAGTCCGGGCTCAGGTGAGGAGACCTTCACTGTGTCGTCACAGTTCAGTCACATGTTCTGCTTGTGTCTGCGTCTGGCTCAGATCACACCTGGAAACATGCAGAGAATATAGTTTTTAGGTGTGTGTGTGTGCTTGCAGCCTTGCAGTACACACACACACGCACACACACACACACACACACACACACACACACACACGCTGCACCACTGCCACCGATTATGAGCGTGCATGATCCCCCGGAGGGAGACAATAATATTGGCATTAAACACCTCGAGATTGTGCAGGTTTTTAATATATCTTAGATTATGTCAGGAAAAACACTGGAACATCACATAAAAGCCACAGTCAGTGTATAATGCTCTCTCATAAAGCTGCAGATCTCTCCAACAACATTGACACAGGGAGCAGGCAAACAAATGTCAGACCCTATAACATATGAAATACTTAACGTAACCAATTTCCTCCTGTCAATCAACCTCGGAATAATGATGGACAGCTGAGAATCAATACAGCACAATTGAATTTCTTGGACTCTAAACATGTCTCACTCTGCTCCATAAAGACTGTGGAATGTCACAGAGCCATTTATTTTATTTCCAGCGCTGCAGTGTGTTAGTGAGCCACCGGGGGAGGAGCTGCTTACGACAAGCTCTGCTTGTTTGGCTTGTTAGAGCCCAAGGACAGTGTGTGTGTGTGTGTGTGTGTGTGTGTGTGTGTGTGTGTGTGGACATCTGTTCCTATGTAATGAATATGCACGTGTTGCAGCTTTAAACACACTCGGTCCAGAGCATCGAGACACTTTGATTAATCAGCAGCCATCGCTCATGCAGCGCTCTGTATTTTAAGTACGTAAACGTACGTTTTGTTGTTTTTTTTCCACTGCTCTGTATCTCTTAGCTTCCTCTCTGCGCCAAATGTTCCCATGACCTCTCCTTTGAATGACACGCTGAGATTTTCTTTACTGTTAACCGCCACTGTGGCGGAAAATAACAGAGGCTGAAGCTACTGAGCATTGCGGTCTTTGTCTATCACCTCATTTACAATACAGTGCCCTCTGCCTCACATAATCAATTAAAAGACGGCGGGGCTGAGGAGGCTCCCTACCAGTCACAGAAGTTTACTTCAAAAGGCAGAGATGCTTTTGAAGACTTGCTTCATCCTTGAGAGTCTTCCCCGAGAATGCAAGGACAGATTTAGTCACTGATAGATGTGGTTCTGGCCTACTTCAAGGTCTCGTCTCCAGCGGATCAGATTGCACCGCTGCATTGTAGTACAGTATTTCACTGCAGAGCTTCAGGGAGAAACACACACACACACACACACACACACACACAGACACAGTGGCTGCGAAAAGTTTTCACTTCAGGGATTCTTTTGTAATGCAAGTGGTCATCATTTATAATCATTTAGAAAAAAGAATGAAATCATAAAACTATGGCATGTTTTTTCAGCAGTTAAAATCATGACAATAGAGGTTCAGAATGGAGTGGGGTGAGATGGGAAGCTGCAACATGAACTTCATCAGTGATTCAGCATCATGAGAAGAGATTATTATGATTATTATTTTAACTGGATTCACACAGACTGGGACGTGTGAAGTTCCAGCCTCAGCTCCACGATCAGACATGGAAACAAGATGGAGACATGGAAAAAGGAGAGGAAGGGGAAGCATATGTTGTGGGCGGAGGTGAAGGACATGCACTGGTCTGAACCAGTGGAGGAGGAGGACACGTACTGGTCTGAACCAGTGGAGGAGGAGGATACGTACTGGTCTGAACCAGTGGAGGAGGAGGACACGTAATGGTCTGAACCAGTGGAGGAGGAGGACACGTACTGGTCTGAACCAGTGGAGGAGGAGGACACGTAATGGTCTGAACCAGTGGAGGAGGAGGATACGTACTGGTCTGAACCAGTGGAGGAGGAGGACACGTACTGGTCTGAACCAGTGGAGGAGGAGGACACGTAATGGTCTGAACCAGTGGAGGAGGAGGACACGTACTGGTCTGAACCAGTGGAGGAGGAGGACACGTACTGGTCTGAACCAGTGGAGGAGGAGGACACGTACTGGTCTGAACCAGTGGAGGAGGAGGATACGTACTGGTCTGAACCAGTGGAGGAGGAGGATAGGTACTGGTCTGAACCAGCTGTAAACCTCTGGAAGATTGTGAGAAGCAGCTGTTGTGTTGCTACAAAGCAGAAGAACACTAGTGGCCACGCTCCTTCTCCTGTCCCATGGTCCAGACCAGGAGGAGACCAGGAGGAGGAGACCAGGTGGAGTAGCACATGAGAGGAGGAGGAGGATGAGAGGAGGAGAGCAGGAGGAGAAGGATGAATGTGGAGATGTTCTGTCGCTCTGAGCCGTGCTGAGGTGAGTCAACATCTCGCCTCAGAGTGAGGCCTCCTGACGCTGAGGGCCGTCTCCAAATCAAGGCTGGTTTTATGGTTGAGCAGCTGTGCCGGTAGTGTTGATTACCGAGCTCTGTGAATGAACAAAGTTTTTATGAAGTGAGGAATTCTGGCTCTGCACGGCTGGCGCCGAATGGGAGCGACCACGGGACGGTCCATGGGCCCGGGCCCGGCCTGGTCCGTGTGCCTGCAGACGCCAGTATTTGATATGCACTCAGCTGTAAAACGCTCCATTCTGGCTGCAACCAGATATATTGTTAATGGCCAGCTCTGTAAATGCCATCTCTGTATGTGCCCGGAGTTATCACAGGAGTTTGTTCGACTTCTTCACGCAGAGAACTCAATAAAATCAGAGTCATTCGAGACATCAAAGCTGTAAATCATACATCTGGGCAGCTGCAGGAGAGAAAGTGGAGACTGATGATTTATGATGAACACACTGCAGAACGTCCCCGTGAGCCTGCGGAGCGGCGCAGGACCTGACACTGGTCTCACACCGAGTCTTAGAACATCACCAGCCCAGCTCGTTGGAGCCGCTGGAGTCAAACTCACATTATAAACATGGGATTGATTCAGCTGAGAGAGTAAAACCTCAGGGTCAGTGTTTCTGCAACATCACAGACTCTACAGGTGTGTTGAGTGTGAAGTGTGAAAGGAAACTGAATGATTTCAGAGAACTGAAACAAAAACAAATGTCTGAACATTATCGACTGTAAATCCTGTGAGAAAGATGTTTAAGGAGTGTGAAACTAAATGAAAACCCCACTTTGTGCTGTTTTGTTTCTAATCTCGGATTACATAAATTATCCTTGTCCTTCTGGACACAGAGTGAGATAAAAATAACTCTCATCATCTCAACATTACACACTGAAAATAAATGAACACAGAAAAATATGAGTGTCAGAAATCCACATTACTGAAACAATGAACTGAAACGTATTATTTTAATTTCCTTCGTCACCTCCATAGATTCTAGCATGAGGAATGATTTCCCTCTTGCAGGTGGAGCAATGCAAACAGTTTACTGCTAGCTCTGTTCTGAGCGACTCACATATGAGTGGGTCGGAGGAGGTCGCAGCAGGATGGAGTCAGAGACGCTCTGCAGCAGCTCCCTCATCAGGACAGGTGCTCCGAGCCGCCTCTGCAGGCCCAGGTGGGGGAGGAGCCCGATCCAGGGAGAACAGCAGATAATCATGCTTTTATAGCAGTATGAGTGTGCAAACATGTCCAGTATTCCTACATAATGCATGAGAAACGAGGGCTGAGCAGCGGGACGTCGTCCCTTTGACTGACTCAAGATGTGTTTGCCACGCTGTAAAAAGCAACTTCAAGGCGACTGCGAGAGTTCCATCTGCAGGTGATAGGTTATCAGTTTAGTGATAGGAAATCTTAATTTTTCCACATAATAATACGGAGCCTGGGAGCCTCTGCAGTTAATGATGCTGAGCAACCAACGCGTCACATACCGACTATTTGTCACGCCCCTAAGCGTTACATATGGACGCCGTGGGTACCCTTCCGCGTCTGTTTATTGATGCTCCGGGTTTTCCATTCACTCTCATGCAAACCCCAACTCGGCTGTCCGGGACGCTGAGAGCAGAGGCTCCAGCCAAAGCCCCTAAACGTCAAATAGAAACGGGGAGGGTAGAAATCCGCGTCCGGATTTGACGCTCCGAGTTCTGCATTGACTCTCATGCAGACCCCGGCTCGGCAGGACGGGACGCTGAGAGCAGAGGCTCCAGCCAAAGCCCCTAAACGTCAAATAGAAACGGGGAGGGTAGAAATCCGCGTCCGGATTTGACGCTGCGAGTTCTGCATTGACTCTCATGCAGACCCCGGCTCGGCAGGACGGGACGCTGAGAGCAGAGGCTCCAGCCAAAGCCCCTAAACGTCAAATAGAAACGGGGAGGGTAGAAATCCGCGTCCGGATTTGACGCTGCGAGTTCTGCATTGACTCTCATGCAGACCCCGGCTCGGCAGGACGGGACGCTGAGAGCAGAGGCTCCAGCCGTCCATTCACTCCCATAATAACCCGGTCACGCGAAGCATGACGCCGCTTACTACTGTCTCATTGAAGAACCGAGTATCCTCTGCCCGGAAGTGTTTTTCTCACTATTTTCTCACTATTTGTACATTTTGTCCCGAGAATATATCCACTGACACGTTAAACAAGGCCAAAATGTGAGATACCTGGCTAAATATCTACGTAAATAATGTGAATTTATACTAAAACAACAATGATAACAGTGGATCAATTGGATTTCAACAGACTGTTTACATTTACTTAGGACCCGCCCCCCTCACGTGTGCGGCGTGTTACCATGGAAACGAAAGGGTTGTTTCGCTTCGCATTTGTGCCGACATAATTCGCTTGCTTATAGTCTCCTTTTATTCCTTCAGTGAGTGGATATGATCGTTTGTTTGTTAGTTCTTACAAATAAACAAAAAGCACAGGAAGTGGTTTTCAAACGTTGCTGAAGCAATTTTGACTTTGAATGCACCCTCTTCAGTCTGCGACACAAAGTGAGTGTTTACTATTTGCAGACTGAGGCAGGAATCGAAACTAAACTAATGAAGCGTCCGAGGTGTAGGGTTTCTTGAACTGCTCTTATGACTGCCAAAAACTCAGGAACCGAGACTATTGGAGAGGTAACCCAACAACTGTTTATTATGGTTTACTACGTTTTCACTCTGACACAACTCCAACTCCCAGCAGCCACCACGCCGCACTTTTTCATGACGTCATAGCCGCGCCGTACATGACAAGCTGGCTATGCAGTGTCTACTCTTACACTAGTTCTAATAAATGTAAATGTTTATGATTCATAATGTACTGTGTCACATTAAATAAATATATATGTTGTGGTTATATATATTTCTTAGAAAGAGGTTTTCTGAACCCCCTGAAGCCTTAACCAAGAATGAACTACATTGCAATACACACTCATGTGCTCCGCCATTTTGTTTGTAGTCCTAATGTGTCTGAGTCAAAAGGGAGGAGGGGAGAGAAAAATACCTTCCCCTTGGAATTTCCTCCTGGTTTTTGTTTATGTTACTTGTCAGAAGGTCTTGTATTAGGATCTGCTGCCTCCAAGTTAATAGCACCTTCCTAGAGCAACTTTGCATCCCCAAGGGCCCCCAAGGGTCTATGGAGGCAGGGCTCGGAGGGTCTGTTCCAGGTCCGCTATGGGGTCTGCAGACTGAGTTTCAGGCCATTTGGTGTATTTTTGAGACCGTGGCAAGTCCTCAAAGGTGGGAAATGGCGAACGTTCAAAGCCCCGCCCTTTGAAAAGTATGGCTCCAATCAGGACCAAACCAACACATACCATCCTGTCCAGGGGCCCCCTACAACATACTAAAATGTCAGATTCACAGCACCTTTAGAAAGAGATCTCCTCCAGATTGGCCTTCAGAATCTGATGGTCTAGTTTGCTATAGCTTTTAGACCCTCTCATTGTTCAATCAGCGACTCCACCTCAACACTTTGAGCTAAATGGCTGAAATTTTACTATGTTCAATAGTAGGTCAAGAGCATCCATCGTGCTGAGTTTCAGGCTCCTACTACCTCAGAAAGTGTCTGAGAGGGCCATACACAATTGAAGGACATGCCAAGGGTGACATGACAGCACCCCTCCAGCAGATGGCGCTCCATGTGACTGCCCATAACACTTATGGCAAGAACCAGCCCTCCATAGATTTTTTGAGCAATGAGGATGACATTTTAGAATGTTTATGGGGAGGTCAGAAGCAACACCCTTCAAGCAGGCCCCAAAATCTATAATAAGCTTCCAAGGTTCCTGACCACAATTTCTTCTTCTCATCAATCTTTCAATCTTCTCATCAGAGCTCAGAGATTCTCATATACCAAGTCAATATTCAAAGAAATATGTATAAACATGACATATTTCTCTCTCTCTCTGTCTGTCTCTCTCTGTGAGACGGAGAGCGACCAAATAATAATAATAATAATAATCATAATCAATAATTTAATCCAGTCACTGCTGACAATGCGGATTGCACACAATTCTCTATTTGCATATTTCACTTTCAGTAGCTGCAATTAATTCGGTGACTTTTGTAGGTCTCATGGCATAGACTTTAGATGATAAAAAATCAAATAAAAATAATGTTTAGAAAGTCTATTACAGTTTGAAAATTAAATGCATTTTAATTGACGTTTACTTTACAATAATTTAAAGTCTGTATACATTTTTTTGGGGAAACCCTGACTAGACTAACTGAAGCAACGCCGTCCTTTCGTTTCCATGGTAACACGCCGCACACGCGAGGGGGGCGGGTCCAAAGTAAATGTAAACAGTCTGTTGAAATCCAATTGATCCACTGTTATCATTGTTGTTTTAGTATAAATTCACATTATTTACGTAGATATTTAGCCAGGTATCTCACATTTTGGCCTTGTTTAACGTGTCAGTGGATATATTCTCGGGACAAAATGTACAAATAGTGAGAAAATAGTGAGAAAAACACTTCCGGGCAGAGGATACTCGGTTCTTCAATGAGACAGTAGTAAGCGGCGTCATGCTTCGCGTGACCGGGTTATTATGGGAGTGAATGGACGGCTGGAGCCTCTGCTCTCAGCGTCCCGTCCTGCCGAGCCGGGGTCTGCATGAGAGTCAATGCAGAACTCGCAGCGTCAAATCCGGACGCGGATTTCTACCCTCCGCGGTTCTATTTGACGTTTAGGGGCTTTGGCTGGAGCCTCTGCTCTCAGCGTCCCGGACAGCCGAGCCGGGGTCTGCATGAGAGTCAATGCAGAACTCGCAGCGTCAAATCCGGACGCGGATTTCTACCCTCCGCGGTTCTGTTTGACGTTTAGGGGCTTTGGCTGGAGCCTCTGCTCTCAGCGTCCCGTCCTGCCGAGCTGGGGTTTGCATGAGAGTGAATGGAAAACCCGGAGCGTCAATAAACAGACGCGGAAGGGTACCCTCGGCGTCCATATGTAACGCTTAGGGGCGTGACAAATAGTCGGTATGTGACGCGTTGGGATGAGAACGGGTTGTGCTGAGTTAAGTCAGACAATGTTTATTTCAGATGTTAAACAATTGTTAAAACTCTCTAAAGCCGTTAGATCAGATTGAGCCCGAGGCAGATCACGTCAGCTGTGGCACGGTAAAGAAAGTGTATGGTGCAGGAATTAACGTTGGTCTATTTCACACAGAATGGACAGGTGCTACAAAACCATGATTTCATCAGGATGAACGATATCATCCATGCAACAATAAATAGAAAAAACAAAAAACAAACAAACAAATGAAACAGTAAATAAGGGCAGAAGTCCCACAATAAACAGGATGTTATGTGTGTTAGTCTGGAGAATAAAGTGGATAAATAAACTAGTGGAGGCTTTATATTAGACATCCTGACTTCTGCCAGCACGTTTACACTTTATATTTTATCATTACACAGATTATGATCATCAAAGAGCTGGAGAAGAGGTCAGGACTGGAGTGTGTGTGTGTGTGTGTGTGTGTGTGTGTGTGTGTGTGTGTGTGTCGCAGGAGTTGTCAGTTGATTTGTTTGTTTGTGTTGTTGTTGTTTTGTTGTAAATGTAGTTTTGATCTCTGTCTGTCAGTGTCATCAGTCATGAGTGTGGACCCCCCCGCAGATCATAGATAGTGATGCCTAGAACTCATCCTCCTCTTCCTCTGTCAGATGTTGGATTATGTGCATCAGAATGAGCGACTGCAGCATTCGAGGTCAGAGTTACCCATGAGTGTTACCTAAATAAATGTTTTGTGTTGTTTACATGTTTATGAGAAGGTGATCAGATTCCAGCTGAGCGATGGTGCTGTGGAAGCAGACTGGTCGGAGCGTTCTCATGGAGTGGCCGTCTCCCTGTCTGGACTGTACCAGGTGTGCTGTCAGCTATTGCCTCTGACATTTGTTATCTGTTAGAAACATCTGCTTTGAGTCTGCGGCAGAGCCAGAGCCAGCCGTCGGGGGTAGACGGAGGTCAGGGGGTACAGCTTGGTTTACCCACCAGAAACTGTTTTGCCAGTTCGGAGCCAGCATTTTTCTCTGTATCTCTTTTTTTGGAAGGGCTTATGTCATGTTTTCTCCTCCACCACAAACGTCTCCCTCCCCAAAAGCGTTTTTCAAAGTCGTGTTTGCAGAGAAACCGCAGCAGTGAGTCGTCATATCAGCGCCGCACGCTCGCACCCTCCTCACAGCCTGCCACTGTGGTGCAGGCTGCTGACAGAGGTAGAGACAGGCACCCCCCCCACCCCGACCCCCCCCCCACCCCAACCCCCCACCCCCAACCCCCCACCCCAACCCGCCCCCCCCCCCCCCCCCCCCAAAACCACCATGGTCCATCACTCCCCCCTGGACCAGAAACTGTCACTGGCTGCAGAAGATTGAGGCCATCTCAGTCTGGTTCTCTCTACAGACAGACAGACAGACAGACAGACAGACAGACAGACAGACAGACAGACAGACAGACAGACAGACAGACAGACAGACAGACAGACAGACAGACAGACAGGCTTCGCTATAAGGTTTTAAGAGTAGCTATAGAACATCCTCTGAGAGGTTGTTCTATAGCTAGAGTTTAGCTTATAGTGTTTACACGTTATTGGACAATAAATTATGATCCTGCTGAGTTCAGTGTTTAGTAATGATTGAGCCCAAAAAGTGCAAGTACAAGTACAAGAGTGTGTGTGTGTGTGTGTGTGTGTGTGTGTGTGTGTGTGTGCACATTGGAATGAGAGCTTCAGATTGGCCATGAACAATGTTTCAGAATAAAGTTAAAGTAATTGGATTACGCTGAGTGAAACTCTCCCAGTGGACTGCTCCACAATAATGATTACCTTATGAAAGAAGCTTCTCCTAAAATTAAACATAATGAGCAAAAGTACTTTGCAAATGCCCTCCCACCGCTCTGAAGGCGCTCCGCCCGTGTGCACAGCGCTGATGTTCCACACATGCACACACTGAGGGGCCTGTTACCACAAAATGACAAACTAAATATTTGGGGATGGTGATATCATTCTGCTAGGCCTCATTACCATAGTCTGAAGCACAAATGTAGTTTCAAAGACTCCAAATCCCATCTCAGTTGATCTGCCAATATGCAGAGTCTGTCCTCCAACTGCCACAGCCATGCCAAAGCAATTTGTTTCATATATTGCTTTTGGAAGCCAATATGTTTTAATTAAGGGGCTACGTACATAAGTGAAAACAACGCCATAAATAATTGTCTTTCCCACCCGTGACAAAGGAATCCGTCAGATCTCTGGTCTCAGTCATTGCAAAGATATAATTTATTCACTAAAGCTGCGTAATCCTTGAAGGAGGGGAACAAAGTTTCTCATAGGAACAGAGAGTTACGCTACCTAGAAGCCACTCATTCACAAAGCAAAGATGTAGATTGTCCAAAGAGGAAGCTTCATGTAAAGCTGCACTAATGAAGTCAGACAGGTAGAGACAAACACACCTGGAGACTGACAGCGACCTGTCTTAATCCTGGGAGCTCCAGGTGGTGCTCTTCCCACCTCAGCGTTCCTCAGACTAGGAGCAGCCTCACCTGGAGACCTGGACAGAGCAGCCAGGACCCAGGACTCCCATCACTGACCAAAGTGCTTCATTCATTCATTAATTAAATCACCTCCATGTAATTATTTCACCGACTGGAGGGAGGAAGAGATGAAGCTGAAGACCAAACATCAGGTCGGCCTGGTCCTGGTGAGGAACCTGTGGAAGCTCTGCTCTCCTTGGCCACCACAGATGGCACCCCCCCAGAGACCAGCAGGGGTCTGTCCTGACAACACAGACACCTCCAGCACCAGAGTCCAGCCTCAGTGGACAACATCTGTACAAAATATGAAAATGTTTGTTCAGATACAATCAGACATTCAAGTGCTCTCTGTCTGTGAACGAACCAGCACCGACGTGTGTCCTCAAGGAAAACCTCATAAAAGTTCAAGTTTGTGAAACTTAGCAGAAATGTGTGAACCTCTCTTCATATTGTCTGGTTCATGCAACAAAACTCATTTTCAAGTGGTTTTAACTCTGTTTAATTAGGAAGAACTTCCAGGTCGATGTATTGATTCATCCTGTTTGTTTCGCACCAAAACCGAGAGAAATAAATTCCTGCTGAGTGTGCAGTTTACTTACTACATGGCAATGAATCCGGCTGTGATTAAGATGGCACTATGGGTGGAGCTTCCCTCCAGTATTCCCACTCTCTAGTCTGGTTTCCCTCCAGTATTCCCAGTCCCTGTGATGGACAGACCGCGGCTGGACTCGCCACCTGGAGCTGACGGGTTCTGTTTCCTGCAGACGTCGAGGCCTCCACATTTCCATACGTACGCTGCAGTTTCACCCTGGATTCACTTTGAAAACTCAAGCAGCCCCCCCCAACCAACCCAACCCCCCCACCCCCGCCCCCACCCCTCTGGTTATGAGTCAGCTCGGGTAAATGGATTTTCCATCTTACTCTTCATAAAGAGGGAGTATCTTTCCTCCACTCCCTGTGATGTCAAAGCAGAGTCAGTGGCAGTGAGCGAGCTCTGCTGGCACGACACACACACACACACACACACACACACACACACACACACACACACACACACACACACACTGTCGCCCCCAACCAGAGGGATTACATGTGTGTGTCCTCTTTGTTCCAGGCTCCAGCAGCATCTGGCAGCAGTCAGAAGCGAGACAAGTGTGTCATGTGATCAGGTTTCTGCAGCTTCATCTATTCATTTACGCCGTGCATCACTGTGATTTGTCTTGTAGTTTTTCCCTTTTACTGCGGAGGGAAAACATACGACTGGAAAGATACGAGGCCTTTCATAGGGCGAGACAGAGGAGGCGGGGGGGCGGGCCTGGGGGAGGGGGGGGGGCAGGAAAGGGAGGAGAGCGAGAGAGGAGTCCCCCCCTCCTCCTCCCTCAGTATCACCTCAGGAGGAGAAAACAGAAAACTTGTGCCAGCTTTTTTTTTGCGTTATTTAAATCAAAATGACCTCAGAGGAAGCAACGACCCGCCCCGCAGTCTGTCAGTCACTGTCATCCCTACACTTTGTCTACAAGCAGGATAAAAACACTGCAAAGGAGGAAAAAGCAATCAAAAGAAGTGAGATGAATAATTTCACTGAAGTCCTTGATTTAAGGTTATAGCGTAACATTAAACATTTAAAATAGGGAACTGAGTAACTCCGAGGCTAGTAGCCTCTGTGTTGTTGTCGTTTGGAGCATCCACTAGTCACCAAGCTGTGTGATCTGATTCAGCTAACTATGAATTACAAGTTATATTGTGTATGACATATCAGGTATATCACATGTCGTTATATATAAAGAAATGCACTTTAACATTCATCGCCTGTAACGGTTTGGAGATCGATGGAGCAGCGAACACGTGTCCTGTTTAGTCCTCACAGCCTGAATCTGTTTCTGGTGATTTGTGATGGAAACTGCAGCTCGGAGCCCGCCTCCCCCGCAGTCCACAGCCTCCGACACCTGAGCGGGTTTGCTCAAAGTGAGGAGGAACCGGGCAGATCAAAAGCTGCTCCGAGCTGGCCTCAACACCAGCTCCAGCACAGATGCGTCCTTTAATCCCGGCTCTTTCTCCAGGATAACCCTCTGAGCAGAGCCTCGTTCGTCCAGAGCCGTCCGGGGCAGCGCGGGGAGCCCGAGGCTCAGCTGCAGGCTGCAGCCAGGACGCGCCGCCCGTCCCGCCTCAGCTGCAGAGCGAGGCTGCGTTCCCTCACGCTGTTTGTTAGGGTTTTATTACCAAGAGGACCCGTGAAAGTAAATCAGATTGAGTGTGAGTGTAAAAGTGTCTTTAAGTGTAGTAGGAAAAAACAGTCACGCTGGAATTCTAGTTCTCACTTAAGAGCTCCATCGTGAATCAAGGCTCCCAGTTTTGGGTTTTTTCTGGTTTTAAAGAAACGTGTGTTTTTCCATGATGCAGCAGCAGCTCGGTGCAGGCGGCACTGGACGCAGAAGCAGCTCCTCCAACCAAGAGCTTCAACAAATGGAACTGATGTGAAATGTGGGAAACAATGGAAGATTGGCTTTCCAGACTTTGTTCCCACAGACTCTCCCCAAATATCAATCAATATTATAACTGCAGCCGGTGTGCAGCATAATGTCCAAAGAAAAACGAAGTTTCAGTTTGAAGGACTTGAGAAAGTTTCCAGCTCATCCCTGAAAGACGCTGATGGTGACTGATGGTTAGGTGTGAAATCTCTGACCGGTCTGTGTGGGTTAGGGTTAACCCTAACCCTAACCCTAACACTAACCCTAACCCTAACCCTAACCCTAACCCTAACCCTAACACTAACCCTAGCCCTAACCCTGACCCTAACCCTAACCCTACCTCTAACCCTACGCCTAGCCCTAGCCCTACCCCTAACCCTAGCCCAAACCCTAACCCTACCCCTAACCTTAACCCTACCCCTAACCCTAACCCTAACCCTAACCCTAACCCTAGCCCTAACCCTACCCCTAACCCTAACCCTAACCCTAACCCTAACCCTAAACCTAGCCCTAGCCCTAGCCCTAACCCTAACCCTAACCCTGACCGGTCTGTGTGGGTTAGGGTTAACCCTAACCATAACCCTAACCCTAACCCTAACCCTAGCCCTAACCCTAACCCTAGCCCAAACCCTAACCCTACCCCTAACCCTAACCCTAGCCCTAACCCTAACCCTACCCCTACCCCTAACCCTACAACTAACCCTAACCCTACCCCTAACCCTAACCCTAACCCTACCCCTAACCCTAACCCTAACCCTAGCCCTAGCCCTAACCCTAACCCTAGCCCTAACCCTAACCCTAACCCTAACCCTAACCCTAACCCTAGCCCTAACCCTAGCCCTAGCCCTAACCCTAACCCTAAACCTAGCCCTAGCCCTAACCCTAACCCTAAACCTAGCCCTAGCCCTAACCCTAACCCTAACCCTAACCCTAGCCCTAACCCTAGCCCTAGCCCTAGCCCTAGCCCTAACCCTAACCCTAAACCTAGCCCTAGCCCTAGCCCTAACCCTAACCCTGACCGGTCTGTGTGGGTTAGGGTTAACCCTAACCATAACCCTAACACTAACCCTAACCCTAGCCCTAACCCTAACCCTAGCCCAAACCCTAACCCTACCCCTAACCCTAACCCTAGCCCTAACCCTAACCCTACCCCTAACCCAACCACGAACCCTAACCCTACCCCTAACCCTAACCCTAACCCTACCCCTAACCCTAGCCCTAACCCTAACCCTACCCCTACCCCTACCCCTATCCCTAACCCTAACCCTAAACCTAGCCCTAACCCTAACCCTAACCCTAACCCTACCCCTAACCCTAACCCTAACCCTAACCCTAACCCTGACCGGTCTGTGTGGGTTAGGGTTAACCCTAACCATAACCCTAACACTAACCCTAACCCTCTGGTGTCCCCCTCGAGCACGTGTTAAACATAGAGTAACATTACAAATGTAAATTCTGTTGGAATGTGAAATGTTTAACTATGTTTGCACATGTGGAAATGTAAAATCAGAGTTTGGTAATATTTAATTAGAATAATCATCAGGTGTCCAGACAGAAGCTGCAGCTCTTCACTCCCAGCTTCTCCCAGCATATTTTCTGGGAGCGTTGTCCCAACTCTCTGACTTTATTCTCATTCCTGTCAGGTCGTTTGAGCGGGAGGCCGACAGGTCACTGGTGACTAATTTTCTGAGCACTCACAGATTGTGTAAGTAATGGAGCACTTATTGCATCGCTCCCCCATCACGGCAAACAAGCCCCAAAAAATCCATACAAATTCCCACACGTAAGAGAGCATGTGTGTGTGTGTGGGGGGGGCATCTTTAAGCTATAGCCAGCACTGTGGAATGGGCCTAATGTGCAATTTAAAATCAATATCTTTTTTCTTCCTTTCAGAGAGATGCTCGTCCTGGCGACGGCAGCATCATCTAAATATGAGCAGGCCGGAGCTTCACAGACACGCATCCCAGGGCTTCGACCACGGATTTCACAGCGTCTATCCACAGGAATCGAGTTCTCACTGCCTCTCTTTCAATTTTAATACTGCCGCATGAGGTTTAATAAAGGAGCACAGTGTCTGTCGAGCCAGGTGTAGCTTCAATCCTTTCATATTCTAAGTAAATCCCAAAGAAAGGTGTTGAGGATACCAGCAGAAGAAGACAGTGAGCAGGAGGAGGGGGGGGGGGGGCTGTTTCCCTTCCCCAGCTCTTCTACTGCCCAAGGTACTAGATTATTATTTTTATTTTTTTCCTTTGAGCAATACTGTGGATTTCAAAGTAGTGTTAGCTCGAACAATGCAGCTTCTGTGCATTTCATGCTGGAATTTAGTGGATTTGGGAGAAGATGACCTGTGACTGCCTCCCTCACAGACCTGAGTGTTAACAGGCTCCGTGTCATCACTCCCACAATCAATTGGCAACGACTGAGTCAGAGCGTGATCAAATATTTACTGTAGAATTCAATACAAACAAACAACTAAAAAGTATTTCCTGTCCCAGCGAACGCTTCACATCCTGAACCCGGAGACGCTATGGACAAAAAGTTGCTTTGAAATAGAACAATTTCAATTATTTCAGCTGAGCAAAACAAGTGAGAGTGGGGTGATCTGGTGATGTGACTGTTAATATTATCTTTATTATTATTATTGTTATTATTATTCCTAATTTATCCCTTCTTTCCTTACAAAAGAGAATAATGTCTCTATCTTTGTCTTCTGCTCATCTCGTCCCTCTGCTTCCTCAGTTCTAGAGAGAAAAGACAGAAAAGGAGGAGGAGGAGGAGCAGGCCCTGGATGATGCAGATCTTTCTACATAGTTACGATGTTCCGATGTTTCTGACATCGCTGCAGCTGCTTGTAAAATAAGAATCCAGCAAAAAAACAAAACACACGATTCCTACTGAGATATGAACCGACGTGACTGTAAATGAAATAAAACTGGACCTACTGTAAATGTTTCACTGTTTCACTGTTCTAAAGCTTCATGAATTCATTGACTCCGCAGCTCTGACGCTGCTTGGAGTCTGACAGTCTTACTGTTCTGCAGCTTCGAGAACAAGTTTCATTTATATAAATCTGCAAATCTGCAGCATGAGATCAGTCGGCTATATCAGAGCCGTTATTAATAAAGAGCCGCGGCCAAGGTCGGGGTGTGAGGCGACCCCTGGATGACCCGGGGACGGGCTGGTGGGGGTGGGCTGCACTCCCCGGTCGGAGCTGCGCCTCCAGCTCGGCCTTTAATGTCGTATCGACGAGGAGGAGATGTGGAGTCTGCAGGGCTGAGACGTATTTCATGTCGCTGACATTTCTTCTTCTTTGTTCTCATTCAAATCACGTTGAAATCAGGGCGGAGCCGAGACTCACCGTGTGCTCCTGTTAGCGTGACAATGTTTGGCCCCCGGCCACCGACATGTTTGATTTAATAATGTGGGAATTTTCTTCTGTTTTGCTTTCATTACAGTCGATGAGGCTAAAGCTGAAAACAGAAACAGAAAGCCCGTCGCTTTCAAGCCTGAACTTTGCCGCCCAACAACTGTCAGATGCAATATCAGCATCTGGATTCAAACCGGGAGGGTTTTTAACAGGATGTAGGCTTAATGCGTCGGTATTCCCGTTTCTCCTCTCTCTCTCTCTCTCTCTCTCTCTCTCTCTCTCTCTCTCTCTCTCTCTCTCTCTCTCTCTCTCTCTCTCTCTCTGTCTTGTGTGCTCTCTTTCTCGTGTCTCTCTGCAGCTCTGCTGGTGACCACCCATCTCAGGCCGGGCCTTCTTGCTCTGGGGTCCACAGAAACCAGAGCCAGAAGCCGCAGGGGAGTATTTCCGCGGCAGGGATGAAAAGTGCGGCTCTCTGGGCCCGGGAGTCACAGGGACAGGGGAGAGGGAGAGGAGCGCGGAGGGAGGGACGGCTGAGGAAGGGAAATTTATTTGAGCTGTGCAGCTCCGGGGCCGGTCCACAGGCCCATGCATCAAACAGACCACCGGGCTCGCCCCGCGCCCGCAGCCCGGGCCGTGGCACAGCTCTGGAGAGCTGAGCAACCTACGCAGGTGACGTGGAACATTACGGCCGCTTTAAAAAGAGATAAATTAGCATCCTTACAAGTGAGTCTGAGTGCTGCAGCCTCACTGTGATTTGTTGCCTCCACACTAAAATGGGAGGGGATTTCAGCGGGGAAACTGTGTGTTTTCCAGAGGTTTTGGAATAAAATCTCCCTGCAGGGATGGAGTTTTTTATTTCCAATCGATCTTGTAATTCATGTTCTCTACATACTGAGGAGGAATGTTCTCAGAGGTAGAGAGGTCAAACAGGGTTTCCCTCTCCACGGCTCTCTGCAGAGATGCTGTTTTGATGCTTGATTAATCGCAGATCTTCACTGTGATGATTACATTTTAAACGTGACACACGGTCCATGATATCCCCGGTTTCTTTTTTGTCTTATTGACAAAAACACCGATTGATGCTGACGTGGTAGCAAAGCCTAATTTCATGGCTGACAAATTTCACCCTGAAGTTGGAAGCAGGGAGGGAGAGGCTGGCAGCCGGGCCTGTGGGAGGGCCGCGCTGCAGCCTCGCTGCTGTTTTTGCTTCAGTGACGAAAGATCAACATTTGTCTCACGGTAGCGGATCACTGAGAAACTGAGTGGATTTCATGTGGGAGTCGGATTTCAGCGTCTTTCTTGTGCTGCTCGGAGCGGGATCCCGCAGCAGATGTGCCTCCGAGGCGGCGGCGGCTGCAGGGTGGAGGCCGAGCCACGTCAGGGTTACATTTAGAGGTCGGAGGTCGGCTGAAGGTCAGGGTGACGGTCGGGTTGGGGTCGCTGAGGGGTCAGAGGGTGCAGCCCCCTCAGGGCGGCCGCTAAGTGGTCAGTGTTTACCTCTGAGACGGGAGGGTCACCAGCAAATAATCCAGAAATATTTCTCCATCAGAACATTTTTAATCTGTGTTAATCCACCATCATCTGAGCTGTCAGTAAATTAGTGAAGGTGGAGTCTGATTATTATTTTCTTCTTCATCAGGGTTGAGTGTGTTTAGGCTGAAGCCTGGGAGCCTCAACAACATCTGAAGTCACAGAAGTCTGTCAGGCCTCGTGTGATAGAAACAAGTCATTCAGAGACGCTGGGAAATGATCCCAGCCAGGTTTAGCATCATCTCAAAGGCAAACAGCACTCATTACTGCTGTTTCCACCCGGCTCAGCAAATAAAAGGTGATTGTCTGACTTTGAATATTCTCACTGGTTTGCAGCTGAGGGCCGGCCTTCTCTGCCCCCTGATGTGATTTATGGTCAATGCCAGGAGAAATATTATTGATGTTTCTATGGAATCTTGCGCCAGTTGTTGCTGATGTCACCCTTGGCTTTCAGCGCCGCGTCTGGAGCTCCCACGTTCTCAGAGGCTGCGGCATGCTGGGAAACCTTACACCCAGCAGGGCCGCGGACGTGGGATGAGCCTGTGCACATGTGTCGTGCTGGGGGGCACAGACTGACCCCCCCCCCCCCCCCCCCCCACACACACACACGCGCGCACACACACCCTCTCCAACCCCCCCCGTCAGGGGGCGACAGCAGCTCCAGCGCACCGACAGGTCGGACCGAGGAACGATCCAGAACTACAGACTAGAGACATGCTCGACGTTCATGCTGTTTCACTGAAGCTCTGCCAGACAAACCCACTCACAACGGAGAGCAACGATGAGACAAATGAACCCAGAGCGGCTCCGTCTCCATGCACAGGAATGAGAGGACAGTCTCGTCCTGGGACACTGGTCTGAGCGAGCAGCATGTGGAGAGGTTCAGCCTCAGCCACGTCAGACGTGGAAACTCCTTCCAGACAAGAAGATGCTGCAGACACCTGAGGCTGCTGGAGCTGCTTGTCAACATCCATGTTATAATGATAATATTATGATAATACTCTGATAATATTACTATATTATTATGATAATATTCTGATAATATTACCATATTGTTATGATACTATTATGATATTATTATGATATTTGGAAGCAGGTGTCTGAAAAAGTTGAAAGAGTATTTTGAAATGCAGATAAAAAGTGGAATGGCAGTAAATGAGCATTAAAAACCAGCTCCAGTCAGCAGTAACAACAGCAGTACTACGTTCTACTTTCTTTACATATAATATATAATATAATGTGTGTATGTATTTCAGTAAAGTAATGTTGACGTGTCAGAAACTGAACATCCTACAAGCCTGTCAAGACCATTATCCATACGTTATTTTATTTCATAGAAAAAGATCAGTTTGGGGGGATTTTAGAATAGCATAGAATAGACTAGAATAGAATAGAATAGAATAGAATAGAATAGCATAGAATATGCCTATAATCATCCCACAACAGGGCCATTTTTTGCGCTGCAGATGTTTTTTGCTCTGATGGTGGTAGTTTGGCCTGTGGAAGGTCACAGCTCTGAGCTGATCAAACACTCAGAGGACGAGATGGTTGGTGACGGTCGTCAGAGCTCGTCAGACCTGGACCTGCTGGCGCCCGGGCAGCCAGACGTTCCCCGGCTCGTAAAAGGTTAAAGAAACGCATCCGGCAGCTGCATTCAGGGATGCAAAGAAAGAGGAGAAAATATTCCACCAATTCATTATGTCTTTTTCATACCATCTCTCTATTGTATTATGAAAGCCAACCAGGGGCGTTCTCAGGCTTTGGGAGGCTTAAGATCTCATAAAATCAACTGTCACCTGCTTAGTTATTGGGTGCTTACAAATAACCAAGATGCATAACTTGAGAAAGTACCAGTCCCCTAAACCCTTTCCAGCAGGAGGAAAATAAGCTCTGTTCAATGCATTATTAATATTTTGCCTAAACTCAGTCTGGACCGAACAGCGAACTGGATTAGCCAAAGGAATTTAATATAAAATTCATGCCTTAGCTCTTTCTCTCTCTCTCCCTCTCAGATATATTCAGTCTGTTGTTAGTTAGAAAGCTGCGGCATTCCTCCGCAGACTCCACATGAGGGTGGGAGCAGAAAGTGTGTGGCCCCGCTGACGGCCATGTGTTGTCATTTAAAATGATATTTTCTGCAGTTAATGACTTACACAGGCTTATAGGTATAAATGGGCAGTCTCTGGTGTTAATTTCATTGGCTGAGTGGGCCCATAAAAAGGTCATTACGCCTGGTTTGTGTTTAACTCGTGTTTAATTCCAGGCAGCCAGGGCGGGAGCAGCTATTGATTAAACGACAGCTTAAGAACTCGTTGTGTAATAAATAGGCCTGCGTATTGGACAAGAGAGGAGCAAACACGACGGCTCGAGGTAGGAGTGTGAGCTGGCACGGCGAGGAGGCGCGGGGACAAGATGGAGGCCGGGACACTCCAGGCCGATGTTAACGAGCTAATTAGCCACAGCGGGGCGGCCGGGCCCCGATCAATAGCCACAATAAAAAAGTTGCTGCTGACCACACAGTGTCTGCAGCGTAAAGTGCCCGGCCCTCGGTCCCCGAGGCCGCGCCAACAATAACCTACAACTGAGCGGGACACAAAAGGTATCGACACGCAGAGCGCTTCAATTTCCCCAGACGGCGGGGCGCTGTCACATCAAACCGGCTATTAGTCACAAACTCTGCTGCCACCGATCCATCCCCCGCTCTCTGGGGGGACCTTGTCAACTTGAAAGTTGTGCCGCTGGCAAAAGGACATCTGGTTCCACTGTAGTGTGTGCTGAATACAAGAGGCCGGGAGCTGGCTGCCTGATAAAGGAGAACAAACAGGGCCACTTTAGCCCTGTCAAGCCTCGTTAGAGGCAGCAAACGACAAGAGCAGGGGAGACGTTGAGAGAGCTGCTGCTTTCACTGCTCTACGACTGCATGGAGACGCCTGAGTCCACTACACACACAGGAAATAGGCTGTAAAAATAAAACATAGTACACAATGTTAGATTTAACAAGATATGTGACATCTCAGTGCAGGTTATTCAAGGACCTGGAGTCTGGCTCAGTCAAGGTGATGATACGCAGTTAACAAAATATGAAAGAGCTCAGGTCAAAGGACTATACACACACACACACACACACACATAGAGTGTAAAGGCAGCTACGTGGGAAGACAAAGATAAGATAAGATTCACCTTTATATGCTCCACAGTGTGGAAATGTGCTTTATTGCAGCAGCAAAGACAAATGGAAATATTCAAGAAAAGTCACAGATATATTCAAACATTTTCACATATACATATATATCTATATATATATATCTATATGTATATATGTATATATATACATATATACATATATATACATATATATATATATATATATATATATTAAACATGACTATATTAAACATAAACGATGACAGAGCTGTAATGTCCTGTGTGGGGTGTGTGAGTGTGACTGTGTGTGAGTGTGTGTGAGTGTGTGTGTGTGTGTGTGTGTGTGTGTGTGTGTGTGTGTGTGTGTGTGTGTGTGTGTGTGTGAGGTCCTGACACCACTTGAGTCTCTGACATCTCTCAGTATTTCGTCTGTGACTTGATGATGATATCTCATGCTGCAGACACACACACACACACACACGGGTCATGTCCTCCCTCCTCACTACCCAGAATGCCGTGCGGCTGCTGCGGCGTGCTTCCCTGCTGACGTGGCGGCCTGCGCTCCGGCGTGTCTCAGTGCGGGGCCTCCTTCGCCTCCTTCGCCTCCTTCGCCTCCTTCGCCTCCATCGCCTCCATCGCCTCCTTCGCCTCCATCGCCTCCATCGCCTCCTTCGCCTCCATCACCTCCTTCGCCTCCATCGCCTCCATCGCCTCCATCGCCTCCTTCGCCTCCATCGCCTCCATCGCCTCCTTCGCCTCCATCGCCTCCATCGCCTCCTTCGCCTCCTTCGCCTCCTTCGCCTCCATCGCCTCCTTCGCCTCCATCGCCTCCATCGCCTCCTTCGCCTCCTTCGCCTCCATCGCCTCCTTCGCCTCCTTCGCCTCCATCGCCTCCTTCGCCTCCTTCGCCTCCTTCGCCTCCTTCGCCTCCATCGCCTCCTTCGCCTCCTTCGCCTCCATCGCCTCCTTCTCCTCCTTCGCCTCCATTGCCTCCTTCGCCTCCTTCGCCTCCATCGCCTCCTTCGCCTCCTTCGCCTCCATCGCCTCCTTCTCCTCCTTCGCCTCCATTGCCTCCTTCGCCTCCTTCGCCTCCTTCGCCTCCTTCGCCTCCTTCGCCTCCATCGCCTCCTTCGCCTCCATTGCCTCCTTCGCCTCCTTCGCCTCCTTCTCCTCCTTCGCCTCCATTGCCTCCTTCGCCTCCTTCGCCTCCTTCGCCTCCATCGCCTCCTTCGCCTCCATCGCCTCCTTCTCCTCCTTCGCCTCCATCGCCTCCTTCGCCTCCTTCGCCTCCACAGCTGAACAGGTGGCAACAGCACGTCTGTCAGCCCGGCCATCACTGCCCTGATGACGAGATGCCCGGCCAGCACGGCGAATGTTTAATGTGGTGACACCTCGAATCAATGCGTGTTTAGAGAGAGAGAGAGAGAGAGATAGAGAGAGAGAGAGAGAGAGAGAGAGAGAGAGAGAGGGGGAAAGAACGGGAAGTGTCACAGTGGGAGGAGGCGGGACAAATGATTTGGCTAATTGACTGAGACAGGGGAGTAAATCACGGCCCTTTGTGCTGAGCTATTTAGACTCTCATTAATGTTAATTGTAGGGAAGGAGGGCAGATGTTTGTCTTTGCCTGACCCTTGAAATCCCTGGAAGATCGTAAAGTGACGAGGTGAAAACAAATAACGTGTTGACTCTGTCAAAAATTTTGTAGCCGGTTCCTCTTTTCATTTTTAACCTGGAGCAGCAGACGAGCCTCGACACAGGCCGTTAATGGCAGCTTCTTTAATTAGATCCCATCGTCCTGCAGAACATGCACACGTCCTAAAGCGGGATATTTTAAAGGAGATTTATGGTTCTATTGCATTTGCCTCTTGATGGAGGTGGTATCATCTGGGAGTGGGTCTGGAATACAGATGAGATCTGTCTCAAAAAAGAAAAAACAGAAGGGGAGGGGAGATCAATTTTAGAGGCAAGGGTTTGGCACATTTAATGAATTCATGCTCCCTGTGCCTCTCTCTATCTTCTCCCTCACCTCCTTCTCTGTAAGGATGAAAAAGATGAAAAGGAAAAGCCTCACACAGTGACCGTCGGGGAGGTGCTCTGCAGGCAATCAATCACCAATCAGTCATTGAAAGTGCTTGTCCTGCTGCTGGAGGATGTTCTTCATTACTTACAGACTTTCAATGTGGTAACGGATGGAAGGCCGAAGGTGTGTGTGTGTGTGTGTGTGTGTGTGTGTGTTTGGATAATCATTCATGGCCTTTTACTTCTAGCTCTCCTGAAGGAGCAAGTTTAAACCTGCAGTGTGGTTGTGAATGATCACAGGTGATCACAATACCATCAAATCTCTATTTCTGCCGCTTTCACACACACACACACGCATGCACACACACACACGCTCATGCACACACACACGCTCACACACACACACGCTCACACACACACACACATATCATCTCATGAATTTGGAGTCCTCTGCGGACTCAGTGGGCTTTGGATGATCCCCGAGGTTGATATTAGCTCCCATGATAGGCATCAGAGAATAACCCAGCTTAGAATGTGTTTAGATTCGCTAACCTTAACTTCTTTAAAAGCCACAATAAGCACGCTGGACTGCAGATTTTAAGAAGGAAGGTAAAACATGTTTGCAGTGTGGTTTCTACTCGGGAACCTGGAGCTGCATGGAGGGGGAGAGCGGGACTCAGGAGGAACTGTTCCCTTTTATATGAACATCACTGATAGAAAATGACGTAGAGGATTAATGTGATTAGCTGAAACAGCTGTGAAGACAAAACAAACGGAGGATCGCTTTAACTGAGACTAACAAACCTCCAAATGACAAATTCCCACTGCAGACGGAGGAGAGAGGAGAGATATTCAGTCCTGTCCCGCAGCAGATATCCCACAACTTATTAGATGCGTTGCTGGAATACCCTATTAGGAATGAAGAAGGGAGGTGGACGGGAAAGGGGGCTTTACTTTAAATTGAGGAAGTGCCAACGCACATTTATTGGCTCTAATGTGGTGGAGGCGACCCCCGGCACAGCGCCGCAGCGCGAGGCCGGAGCGCCACAGCGAGGGACATGATGACTGTGTGAGGGCGGAGCGGCTCCCATCAAGACTCCACAGTCAGCTGCTGCCAGGAGCGCCAGGGCCTCGCCCCACATCAACATCATCTTCTGTTATTATGCTGTTAATACGTTTTCTTTCCACGCGCTGATCTCAAACAAACCCGGGCCGGCGCCGTGCCACATCACCTGGAAGAAATAAATAAGAGGATTTATTTCCATGTTCATCTAACCTGGTGGGCAGAGCTGCAGAGCTCAGAGCCGAGGAGCAGCGCTGCTCTGCCTCTGCACACGCTAATTAGAAATATGCTAAATCTGCCACTATCACAGGCCTCAGCAGCAGCAGCTAGAGGCTGTGTGCTCTGCGAGGCCGGCCCGCGCCCCTCCCTCAGCCGGGCTGCTGACGCCGCCCGCCGCCGCCATCGAGCCGCTCATTGATTAACAGATTGGAATTATTAACTGGGGGATCATCCATCCCACGCCGCCCATGTCATTTCCATTACTGCATTTCCATTACGCCTCATTTCAGAGACAAGGCACGGAGGAGGAGACGGGCCGGGCTCAAACCTCCTCCTCATTAGCATTCTAATTAAGAGGCCATCAGATAATGATCAATCAAGGCAATCGGCACACAGACAAGCAGCAGCCTGCAGATGGAGGCCAGCACAAAGTGCACACACACAAGAAAGAGTTTCCTGCTCCTGTCACTGCAGAAACAAAGCAGTGAGAGTGTTTCAGGGCATCAGAACGAAGAAGAAAACATCGATAACTACAGAGAAGCATCAAACACTAACTCTGACATAAATGAGGAGCAGATGACTGTACTCACTGCTATCACATTATTGCATATTTCAGATGATGATGGTGAGTCAGAGTGATTTGACAGCTCACTGTGTTAAATTGAGATTAACAAAGAGATTAACACAGGGATTCAAAGATCCTGGAGTCTCTGTTCTAATCTCTGAGATTAACCTGCATATCCACACGGTTCAGATGGTTGTGTGACTCAATGTGAGCATCAAACCCGCAGTGAAGACACAGTAACAGGACGGATTCTCCTGGACCTTTGTCTTCCAGCATTCTCGTCTCTCTCCCGTGAGACTTGTGATGTTCTCCTGCTGCACAACTTCAGAATTCCCTTTTAGTTTCCGACCAAACGAGTGGCGGAGCAGACTCGCTCCACGCAGTCCTGCAGCAGGTCCGACCAGACACGGAGCTCTCCTCTGAAATATATGAGCGCAGCAGAGTTTTATGAAGCAGTGTTTCATGCTGCCACTCACATTAACTCCTCAAAGCTCCGGCTGCGCCTCCCACCGCTCCGGCCACTGCTGCACAATTATGCACAGTCCCAGAGGCTTTGATTTAGGAAGCTGCCCGGCCGGGCTGCAGGCCGGGTCCAGGGGCCGCCATTGATTGAATTTTATGTCGTTGTTGTCGGAGATCTTAACATGCCAGAATTTATTACCCAGAGAATAATAATGTCATATAAAAGCTGACAGAGTCCCGATAGGGCCCCGCTCCTCATCTCCTCGGCCCCAGGAGCTGCAGCCGCCCCGCAGCCTCCTCATCCCTGCACGTCCCTCTCTCCATCCTTCTTCTCTTCTGAAAATGAAACGTTTGTGTTTGACATGGGAGACAGAAATCAATATGAATTTAGAAACCATACATAGCTTGCCCTTCATTATTTTGTGACAAATA
This sequence comes from Karalla daura, assembly GCA_029224185.1. Classification (NCBI taxonomy): domain Eukaryota; kingdom Metazoa; phylum Chordata; class Actinopteri; order Chaetodontiformes; family Leiognathidae; genus Karalla; species Karalla daura. The sequence goes on from CM055195.1 coordinate 1,063,982, forward strand.
TATGTGTCTGCCTTCTTGATATGAGAAATTAGACATATAAATTATATTTATATGTATGTTGTCTGACTGAACAAAGAGGCCTTGATCTTGAACCTGAATCACCTACGAACGACTCCATCCACCATTATGCTCCAGATGTTATTTGACTGACTCTGTTATTTTACAGCTTTATGGAAACAGTCTGATAGAAATACTCTGATTTAAAACTGAAAGATTTATTTATTCTTCTGCAAACTCACAGACTTCTGTCCATCCTGTTCATTTGTTCAGACGAGGAAAGTTCTTGTTATTAAAATCGATATAAATTCCTGAATTTGCCATTTATTCACTAAAAACTAAGAATTTATTCATCTTTCTAAAATAAAAATAAAAATACAATTTTAAATGTCAGATCACAACAGTGTTATCTAAAGACACATATTCAATAAAAAACAACAAAGACAACAACAACACATTACTCTCCAAACATTCCAGAGAATGTTGCTGAACTGATCGCAGTTTATTTCACTGGGAATAAGTTGAGCTGCTGGTTGTACTGGTCCCATCACTGGTGTGAGATGTTTATGTCTGAAGTGCTGCATGTGTCACTTACAAACCTCCACACACACACACACACACACACACACACACACACACACACAGTTTAAGTTAGTGCAGTGTAATTACACTCCACCTCTCCGTCATAAAGGAAAAGGAGGAAGAGGAAGAAGGAGACAGAAAACGAGGACGTGGATGGAGGTGAATTATTGAATTTCCATGGCGCCTGAGGCCACGTCGGGACTGTTCAATTCTAGCCCGAGGAGAACAGACCATTAACGGAGATGAGTCAAGAAAGTGGCTCCTTCTGATTGCCCCGAGAAGCCATTACCACCCCGCAGCCGCAGCAGGACAGTGGACACATGCCCGACACACACACACACACACACACACACACACACACACACACGCACACGCACACGCACACGCACACACACACACGCACACACACACACACACACTAGCAGGCCGCCATGTGCTCACAAATGCATACACACATACACAGCTGAAAATCCAGGTCTTCCCCTCCTCCTCCTCCTCCTCCTCCTCCTCCTGCTCCTGCAGGAAGCAGATGCAATTTACATGAGTTGAGGGGAGGTGACAGGTAGCAATCAGCCTGGGGAATAGGGTTAGAGGCTGACGCCTGGCTGCGTATTAACGCCTGCCAACCAAAGCCCAGAGATTGCTTCTACCAGGCCACGACCTCCGACCCTGCCACATATCAACCAATTGCCCTTTAGTATAATTATGTGGAATAATCTGAGAGAGTTTGATTCGCAGGAGATGGGTGAGGGCGACCACTTGTAATTTATTTTTTTAGAGAGGACTGGTTAATAAGCACTTTTTTGGGTGAGGGCCCGTCTGGCAGCTCTAAGTGAAACACCCTCGGAGCTGGAGGTCACGTTTATCTATTTGCGTGTGGATCTGTCTGCGGCCGTCGGGGATGTCATTATCCCGCCATGATGTCCTAATGATTGTGTCGTTGGGAGCGACCCTCTCGGATCTGTGGAAATATCCCAGCATTGTTTAGTTCTCATTAAAGTTTGATGAAGTGCTGGGCGGCCTGCAGAGGACGTCCTCCCTCCTCCTCACCTGTGTGTTCAGGCTGCTCTGCAGCACACCTGACTTCTGGAGGCTTGAGGCTCTGCAGATTAACCACTGGAACAACAGGAAACAAGTCCACAGCGGCTTTAAGCATCTATAGACCTGCACATGTAGCAGCCTCTGCAGTCTGACCTGCTGCTGCTTTTCTCCGGTTCAGATCCTGAACAAACAGTTGTGAAAAACTAAAATATCTGTTTGTTTTTGCTTTTCATAGTCGTGTCGACCCATGTCGAGGTGGGATTCAGAACTCTAACGCAGAAAGACAATAGAGAACAATGAGATCCATATCACAATAAGCCTAAGTAAATAAATAAATAAATAAAGACATGATGGTAATGGAAATGGTGTGATAGTGTCTATCTATCTATCTCTATCTATCTATCTATCTATCTATCTATCTATCTATCTATCTATCTATCTATCTATCTATCTATCTATCTATCTATCTATCTATCTATCTATCTATCTATCTATCTATCTATCTATCTATCTATCTATCACCTACAGCAAACATCTGTCTTCCCTCTTCTGTGTTTTCTCTCTGTTGTCTGATCTTAACCTTGGCCCGTTCAGAAGAGAACGACTAAAAATCATGAACTTAGCCCCTCAGAGTTGGGGTGCACCCTGACGCCACACACAGCCACATTAGTAGCCGAGTGTGACCTTAATCATCCAGTCCCATCAGGAACCCGCTGACCTCCACCTCCCAGGAGGAGCCCCTCATTCTCAGCCGGCCGCCACCTCCGGCTGCACATTTAGGGCTTTAATGGTGGGAGGCGCCCGCTCAGCCACCCATTTCATTGTGTCCCCTTCTGCCTGACACACACACACACACACACACACACACACTGCACAAATACATCCACACAAGATACACAGGAACACATGAGCCCACACACACACACACACACACACAGTCTTCAAACCCAGCTCACAAACACAAAGCGACGTGGCGCCGTCCCTCTCCACAGGGGGTTAACGTCAACACATGTCGCTGTCACACACATCAAGGTGAGGAGTGTCCGCTCACACGCACACACGTGGAGCTGGAGTCCAGACGCACACACGTGGGGAAACAACCAGGGATGGTTTAATGGAGCACTTCTGCCTCTTCTCTGGGGTTAACATAGAAGCTATGAGCTCTGGTTCCATCACAGCCTCAGAGTCCGTTCTTCATCCTCTTTGAAGCTGTGCCATTATTACGCTCTGTTCCTGCTCAGATCTGGCTATTTTCATGCTGATCTGGCAACCACACGTGGGCTGAGCTCTGATTGGCTGTCATAAATAATCACATGAGTTTTCAACCTGACTCTGCTTGCCTTTGTGGACTTACTTCTATGCATGATTCTACATGGTTCTACGTGGTTCTACATGACTCTATGTGACTATGTGAGACATGGATGATGACATTTCTACATTCTCTGTCCCTTTAAGAGTCAAAATGAGAGAAAGGTCTCATTTTGACTTTTCATTTTGATATTTCTTTTTTCTTCACAGAAGTGGTGCAGGTTTTATAACCCAGACTTTTTGACAGACACTCTTGACTTTATCAGTGACACAGCTCCCATCCACTCTGCACTTTGAGCAGTCTGTAAAGGGCAGAAAAGAAATCAATTCCACCCTGACAAATGTAAATAAGGTCTTATCGGGGCAGCAGCGACGCATCGACAGCATCAAGCGAGCAAATGTTCCACTCGCTTGCCTGTCATTTAACTACATCACCGGATCACTGCTCCACATTCTGCCCTGAGGACACCAAATCTACATCACATCTGCGTGCATATGAGCCCTGGCTCCCGTGTGTGGGTATGTGGACGCATCTATAATAACACACGTGTGCGTGTGTGTGTGTGGCTCTCATGTTTGCTTGTGGACGGCATCACTTTACATTTATTGAAATGAGGCTGTCTCCCTGGGCGCGGCAGAGCGAGGCCTGCAGCCATGCTGCCTCTATCGACTGTGCAGGATTAGAGCCCCCCCCCCCCCCCCCCCCCCCCCCCCCCAGCGGCCCCCCCCAGCGGCCCCTCCCCAGCGGCCCTGCAGAGGTGACCCTCACCCAGGCAGAGTTCAGGAGGGGAGAGCAGGGTGAGCTCTCCCGGGCTCAGATTAGGGCTCCGGCCTCTCCCAGTGGACACATGAAAAGCATGAAGTGATACCGTGTTTCTTTGAGGGTGCACGGGAACGCACACACACACACACACACGCACGCACACACACACACACACACACACACACACACACACACACACACACACACTCACACGGCCTCAGGTTGGCTTGAGAAAAACACCAATTAGAGAAAACGTGTCTCATGTCAAACACAGAAATGTTTGTGAGTGTGATATGACAGGAGAGACTGTGGCGCCACATTGACACAGAAACATAATGACTGATTGATTTGAACCAGTTTGATCACTGAAATAAAGAAATAGTCACAGCATCACTTATAATAAACAAAACAAAAACATGTGTCCAAGAACATTCATCCCATAGGAAAAATAGAAAGTCCATTTCTGCAGCTACATACAATAAAGAAATCAAACTAGGGCGACCATACGGAGTCCTTCACAGCTGGTAGTCAGACAGGTGACAGGTGACAGGTGTCAGTGCTGTGTGTTGTCTTTAATTACAACTGAGAAAAATAAATAACCAATTGAGACTAAATCTAGAGCCCACTCTGTTCCCGATCAGCACAAATTATGATCTTTGTTTTTCTTATTCAGTTCTTGTGAGGGAAAAACTAAACTAAAAATTTAATAATTAGATTTTATCAAACTAGAGATTATTCACATTGATGTGGCGTTTCTGACCGTCCTCCAGACGCTGTGGGATGAACCAGGAAGGAAGCTGCATCAGGAGCAGGTCTGGAGCAGGTCTGGAGCAGGTCTGGAGCAGGTCTGGAGCAGGTCTGGAGCAGCTCAGGAGCAGGTCTGGAGCAGGTCTGGAGCAGCTCAGGAGCAGGTCTGGAGCAGGTCTGGAGCAGCTCAGGAGCAGATCTGGAGCAGCTCTGGAGCAGGTCTGGAGCAGGTCAGGAGCAGGTCAGGAACAGGTCTGGAACAGGTCTGGAGCAGGTCTGGAGCAGGTCTGGAGCAGGTCTGGAGCAGGTCTGGAGCAGCTCAGGAGCAGGTCTGGAGCAGGTCTGGAGCAGCTCAGGAGCAGATCTGGAGCAGCTCTGGAGCAGGTCTGGAGCAGGTCAGGAGCAGGTCAGGAACAGGTCTGGAACAGGTCTGGAGCAGGTCTGGAGCAGGTCTGGAGCAGGTCTGGAGCAGGTCTGGAGCAGGTCTGGAGCAGGTCTGGAGCAGCTCAGGAGCAGGTCTGGAGCAGGTCTGGAGCAGCTCAGGAGCAGATCTGGAGCAGGTCTGGAGCAGGTCTGGAGCAGGTCAGGAGCAGGTCAGGAACAGGTCTGGAACAGGTCTGGAGCAGGTCTGGAGCAGGTCTGGAGCAGGTCTGGAGCAGGTCTGGAGCAGGACTGGAGCAGGTCTGGAGCAGGTCTGGAGCAGCTCAGGAGCAGGTCTGGAGCAGGTCTGGAGGAGGTCTGGAGCAGGTCTGGAGCAGGTCTGGAGCAGGACTGGAGCAGATCTGGAGCAGGTCTGGAGCAGGTCTGGAGCAGGTCTGGAGCAGATCTGGAGCAGGTCAGGAACAGGTCTGGAACAGGTCTGGAGCAGGTCTGGAGCAGGTCTGGAACAGGTCTGGAGCAGCTCTGGAGCAGGACTGGAGCAGGTCTGGAGCAGGTCTGGAGCAGCTCAGGAGCAGGTCTGGAGCAGGTCTGGAGCAGGTCTGGAGCAGGTCTGGAGCAGGACTGGAGCAGGTCTGGAGCAGGTCTGGAGCAGCTCTGGAGCAGGACTGGAGCAGGTCAGGAGCAGGTCTGGAGCAGGACTGGAGCAGGTCTGGAGCAGGTCTGGAGCAGGTCTGGAGCAGGTCAGGAGCAGGTCTGGAGCAGGACTGGAGCAGGTCAGGAGCAGGTCTGGAGCAGGACTGGAGCAGGTCTGGAGCAGCTCTGGAGCAGGACTGGAGCAGGTCAGGAGCAGGTCTGGAGCAGGACTGGAGCAGGTCTGGAGCAGGTCTGGAGCAGGTCTGGAGCAGGTCTGGAGCAGGTCTGGAGCCTCGCTCCACTGCCGTGTGGCGGTCCCCACCTGAGGCCCCTGACTGCACCAAGAAACACAGAAAAAGGAAAAAATCAGTATTCAAACATTACATCCATTACACCGAGGCAGACAGGGATATAAAAGTCTGTTTTTAGATGTTAAAGTAGTAATTAAGGTTTCAGAGGTTTTAATTGGTGCTTTTGTCTCGTCTAAGCCTCTTTTCCTTTGAAGCTGCGATGAACAGTTGTATTCTTCTTTTTTAATTCCTGAATTTCCCACCACAAACACAGGAGGCTGAAACATGCATTTTTTTAGTGTTTTCTGAAGTAACAATCACATTTGCACTTCACCCAGATGAAATATCACCGTTTCTGTTAAAAGGCCGGGGTTACGTACGGGAATTGGCTAATCCCGAGAAAAGGAACGAGGAGGGGGATAGCGAGGTACAAAGAATGAACTCCTTAAGTCCTGAAGTGGCTATCTTGCCTCTGAGTGGTATCATCATCATCTTCATCTTCATCTTCATCACCACACAAACCCCTCTCTTCATCGGGAGTGGAGAGGCAAAATAATTGGATTCTTTCCCACAAATAACACCTTCACCCCTGAGCTTAATTAACTAGACAGACTGCGGGGCCAGGGTCCATTCTCCTCCAGTCTCTGCAGCCTCGCTGAGAACGAGGAAAGCCCAGCTGTTATTGCCCACTGGCCTTTATTACCATGGCTGAGCGATAATATAGGTTATTAGGGCAGGTTGTTGGGAGGATTGGTCTTTTTCTACTTGCCTGTGTAATAGTGATGTGCAGTACCGGCAGCGGCCTCTGAGACCGGACCAAACACACATCAAACGAGACGGAGCTCGGAATCAGTGACAGAAACATCTGCTTTCCACTTCTGACATTTATAAAACCCTGGTTTTGTTTTTTGTATAATCTGACACATATTAAACTGATTACAGAGCTATTGTATGGAGCTGATTACCCATAAAGACCCAGTTAGGAATGTTCCTGTGTCAGATCATAAACTCACCACATATATTTTCATTTCCTTATGTTGTTTTTGGGGAGTTTGTGCCTGTATTAAATATTTTCTCTGAGCTGTTTACGTTGCATTCATAACAACGCTAATATACACTAATAACGACATTTATTCTAATTAACAAAGTCTCCTTGCTTCATCGTCCTGATGAGATCGTTGCAGCTTTGACCAAGAAGAACCTGTTGATGTCCCTCTATCGATCTATCTAAATCTATATCTATATCTATGTCTATAACTATAGCTCTATATTCCAGTATCTCCTCTCTTCTCTCGATATAATTGAAAACAGGAGTGAGACTACGACAGGCAGCAATAATAAAGTGGTGGAGGATCAGGGCGTGGAGCCGTTCCTCACCTCCACACAATCCTCACAGGTGTCGTTCGTCTTGGGAGGCGCCGTGAATGACAGTAGTCAATACACTAACAAATAGAGGCTTTGACAAGTGCTACAACAAACACACAAAGACTCCACAATCCATCACAGGTCAGCTGACGCCACCACACCATTGGTCAACACATTAAGAGTGGAAAAAACAGCGAGTCGGACCAAGTTAAAGGGATGGCGCGGCGTGCTCTGTGGATTTAAGGGGTTTGCTTTATTACCGTGGGTGTTGTTTTATGGCACGGTGCAGAGTGTGTACGCCCACATGGCCCCTCTCCATGCCACCGCTGGTATTATAACTCTTCCTCGGGTCCTTAGGGCCACTTTGTATGGAGGAGTTGCCATTTTGCTGTCACCGGTCCCCCCACACTTCCCTTCGCCTCTAAAGCTCCATGTTTGTTGTTCCATTCTCCTCTATATCTCCCAGAGGAGCGCCCTCATTTTAATATAAATAGAATGCTTCATCATGCAGTGGCACAAACTTCCCCATGTTGCATTGCTCCAGTGGCATTAGCAGCCGAGGTGGGAGGACACGAGGGGAGCGGGGTGGGGGGTGGAGAGCGCCGGTAGCAGGCAGACGAAAAGCACAAAACAGCAAACATGTTTTGTTATAGTTTCAAACGGCCGCTCTGGTTTGTTTTGTCTGGAAAAGTAGCAACAGAGAAATATGAGGCTGAATAGCAACAAGACAAAGACGGAGAAGAAGAAGAAGAAGAAGAAGCAGCCGGAGCCAACTCCAGGCGCGACTTCCAAGTAGCTTGATACAGAGTACAAATTGGGCTTCTCTTAAACATAAGATAGAGCAGCAATCAATTCTCCCTGTCAGCCTGCCAGTGGGCTCGCACACACATGAGGGATTTAATAGCTGACTGATGGGCAAACTGCAACTCTATTGAGAATTTCTTCTCCCTGTTTTATGTGTCAGATGAGAAAGCCGCCGAGATCTAAGCGAAAGCACTGCTCAGCCAAACTGGACCATGCCCGCCTCGGCTAATCAGATGTGCACAGCTGTATCCCAAATGCCAGGGGGATCGTTTGACGAGAGATATTTGCAGCCCCTCTCGGCTCGGGATTTCTGCTCTCTCCTCTGTAGTGGTAAAGAGGCCCGAAAAGGCCAGCGGGGCGAGGACACAGCCCGGGGCACCGGCTGCCAATAGCTCGGCCCTGGAGCAGCTCCGACTGGTGCCGTGTGATGGGCGGACACCTAAAGCCGCCACCATTGACTAATTGTGCTTCATCTGGGTGCAGGATCCATCTTGGCTAACAAGAAAGCACTAGAGGTCTTCATTTAGCGATCAAGCTCGCCCTCCCCGGGGAGGCTTTCCGAGTGCAGCTGCTGTCCTCGCTCCTCTCCCAATCAACACATCAAACACCAGCCCCAATTCATTTTCCTCCCTCCTCCCTCCTCCTCCCTCCTCCTCCCTCCTCCTCCCTCGCTTCCATCTCGCTGTAAGAGAGGGAAAAAAAGGAGGAAAGTTCCAGGATGGTGGAACCAAAGAGCAAAGAGAGACACAGCGGTGAATACTGAGCGGCAGCTTTAGCCGGGCCCTGCGAGCACTCTGGATTTAGCAGGATATTTATTCTTTTATATCCAGACAAAAGAGATTGCACATGCCCTCCTGCGCCCGCCAGAGTCACTCCGGAAAATCAGCGAGAAGTAGCCCCGAATATAATCAGACTCCATTATGAAGATTTTTACAAAAGCTCGGCAATAATCTGGCGCAGACAACGTGGCAAACGCGGGCCTGACCTCAGCCTGCGGAGAGCGTCCGCCCCGCACACAACAGTCACTGACTCACAGGCTCAAACAACCCAGACGCTTCACCAAGACCAGCTTCATCAAACACGCTTTTCACTGTTTCAGTTTTTAGCATTTTATTAGTTTAAAACATGAAAATACGTAACAAACAGCGACTGAAACACTGTGTGGATTTGTTGCATGTATACTCAGGAATGACCCACCTGGTGTCACACTAGTGGTACGTTTCTCCCTCCTCCTCCTCTTCATCTTCATCTTCTTCTCTGGGCCATTTTTTCATTACGTACAGGGATCTAATAACACACACACACACACACACACACACACACACACACACACACACACACACACGTAACCCTACAGCTCCCTGCCCTCTGTCAGCAGCGGCTCATGTTTATTAAAAGCCTTGTTTAGCATCAGCTTTGATTAGATTCCTAATTACAGAAAATTACCTTAGTGCCTCTAAAAGTGTATCTGTCCTCCAGGAAATCAGACGATATTGAGGGCTTAATTCCTCTAATATGACCGTCTTTGAGAGGCTGCTGTCATACTGTAAATGTACGTATGGTGACATTAAAGCAGATTATTATGGGATGTGATTTCAGAGGCGAAGCCAGAGGTCTCAGGGATGATGTTCTACGGATGTGTGTCCCGAGCAGAGCTGCTTGGATTCATCAGGGGAGAATTCCTGGACACGATCTTTGTCTTTTTATTTACATTTCTATTTACCTCCCTCCCTCACACACACACACACACACACACACACACACACACACACACACACACACACACACACACACACAAAATATACATATATTTCATAATAAAATTATGAACAAATTTAGTTCTGCTAAAACATAAAATAAACTGCTCAGGTTCATTATTAAAAGAAAGAAAAGTAAAATAGAAAAGAATCAGCAGCAAGGATCAAAGCTCTTATACACAACAGTTGTTTATTGACATAATTTATTGTGAAGTAGAATAAATAGTTAAATAAACAGCTGCACTGGTCAATTAAATCATCTGATGCCAGCTGAATTAAGATAAATCAGTGCATTGTTACAAAAAATATATATTTGAATGAAGCCTTTTTAATCTATATGTATATATATATATATATATATATGTATATATTTGAATGAAGCCTTTTTAATCTATATGTATATATATATATATTTAAAAAATACAATTAATTTTTTTACATTTCATTAAAATTCAAGAATTGTCATGATAGAGCTCACTGAGCTGTGATGTCCAGGTAAAATCATGTAAATGTGACAGTGTAGAGATCTGCAGCGTGTGTGTGTGTGTGTGTGTGTGTGTGTGTGTGTGTGTGTGTGTGTGTGTGTGTCCTGCTCTGTCCCTCTCGTCCAGCTCGTGCTGCTTGGAACAGGATGTCGGAGCAGCCGCTCTGAGAGAATATAAATAGAGTGATTAGAGCAGGAGTTGAGGAGGATTCTCCAGCCTGCTCCACTTTGATTTGTATGTCGTCCTCGGCCGAGGCGTCTCTCTTCCCAATTGGCAATAATCAATATGCGCTGAGTATCCCGGCGCTGAGGGGAGCGGGACAGGCAGCGGCGTGTCCTCGCCTCGTTGGGGCCGCAGTGGAAGGCCGTAGGAACAGCGAAGATAATGAAGCTCTTTAGGCTGTTCAGTCCGTCTGCTCCAATCAATAGGCCGGTAAAAAAAAGTCAATAAACATATGCATAAATTGATTCCACCTGCTTATTATCATATAAAACAGCCTGGTAAATATGCAAGTAATTACTGGTGACACTCCAATATCCGATAACCTGTGAGAAGTGATGCTCGTGGCTCAACATTCAATATGTTATTATTTCTGTTTCAATAAAAGACACAGGAAATTAGTTTTTGCCTATTGCACTCGACAAAAATCGTTTTATTTTTCTCTCAGGGTGTTTACACTGATGAGCTCCTTATTTAAATGAAAAAAGCCTCTTTCTTGATTCTGGACTCTTTGACAAGCACGGCTCTCTGTTTGGACGCAGTCTTTGTACCTGTACGTATACACTCGTATTTTTCCTCACAGCTGCAAAAAACTGCTTGGCATCAAAGCTGCTTCTGATCCTGCGACTGTTTCCTTCTCTGAAAGCCGCTCCTTGTCGCTGCAGGATTAAAGGAGACATCTCTGATAGAGCATGTGTATGTTGCTCTGCTCTGTCTTTTCCACCCAGCCGTCTCATTTGATACATCAAAAACACGTCTCGAGACTTCATGCGTCACTATATCCACAGCTCGTCCTGCTTGGCGTGTGCCTCCGCAGGCGTCCGCGCCATCTCGTTCAGCGTGTGGGAGATGCCAGGCGCGCAGCGTGCCATGCTGCCATCTTTTCCAACCATAATTCACCAAGCCATGCAGATTTTCTCGCCTAATCCCCCCTTTGCTCGCGCTCCTATCCCGCTGGAGTTTGGTAATACGATCTGGAGCGATGACTGAATTCCCGTTCCGTCCAATATCGCCGGGTCGCTGGTCTCCTGCCTCCCCGGCTCTAACGAGATGAGCTGCTTTCCATTTGGGCCCTTAATGCCACTCTGGGCTTCATTTTGCAGATCCCTGATGTGCCACAGTGAAATCATAGCCCCCGCTTTCAAACCTGCTTGTTGATCTTGAGATTATTGGCCGACAACAGGTTTCCCCCCTAAGCCCTGCCCGCCCTGGATGGGGAAACCCAGGCGTGGGATGATATTGAGATGTCTTCCTCCCTCTCTCCCCCTCTCCCCCTGTCTCTCTGCCTCGCTCCGTCTTTTCTTTCCTTCTCTCTATCGTGGTCGTCCACAAGTGCTCACAGCTGCTGGCGCCACCGCGCCGCTAAGCAGGTTTTAAGACGGGTCCCAGTCGAGCCTCCTCTCGCCCAACCAGGAGGCAGAGCCCTGGATCCAGACCTTTTTAAGTGATCATCCTTGTATCATAACAGATTAAGGGCTGCTGCTGCTCCGGATTAGGCCTAATCTAACCTTTATCCGCTCCCATCTTCACCTGAAACTTACAGCGACCAGGAAGTCAATCGCCAGGCCCCGTGATATACAGTGACACTGATCTTCCTTTTCGCGCTCTAATTATCAGGATTAAGAAAAACACTTTTGAGTAATTATTTTCACATCGGATAAACATTAGGCTTGCACGGATTTAGCTGAGCTTTCGCCCAACAAGAAGCGGAGATCTGAGCGGGCTTACGAGCTCCAGACAGGCAGATGGAGATCCTTTCTAATCAGGAATAACCAACAAACAGACAATGGAGGAAAAGGAGAAGAACAAAGAAATAAACGTCCCTTTTTCATTTAAACGATTGGGGATTTTCACAGCTGATGACAAAGTGTAGACATAATGCCTTGTCATAAGTATATTTACATTTCAGATAAGGGAGATGGTGCGTTGTGTCTTTTGCTGTAGCAGAACGTTTCCGACTCTTTGCGTGTCCTGAATTACTGCTGTTATGTTTTCCTTCTTTCCGCGCTGCTTGCTAATGGATTTACCAGACAAGTCACACATTCGGAGACGTCTTCTCAGAGCGGAGAAGACGGGCAAGCACGGGAGAGAGATGACCTTCAGAGCTTGTTTGATATCATATATTATTTCAATCACACACAATTACAAGCTGAAATCACATCACAGCACCAAACTGAGTCCCAGATAACCTTTTAAAGGGACAATTCCCTCAGAGGCGTGACCCCTGACCCCGGGCCTGCCAGCAATCTCCCGCAGGATGACTTGGCTGTGGTCGCACGCACACACACACACACACACACACACACACACACACACACACACACACACGCACACACACGCACACACACACACACACACACACACACACACACACACACACACACACACACACACACACACACACACACCACAACCCTCCATCCAGACTGTTTCCATCCCTAAAATGTAATATTCTATTATTATCTTGGATATGTTTATTTAGCGTTGTGTATTCTTATTAATGCAAGTGTAACGTTGTTAATGTGATGATCGTTTGCTGTCAGTTCATACTGAGGGGAACAAACATATCACCTTGTTTTTCTCCTCATTCTGAACCTGGAAGAGCTGTTGACACTTCACAGAGTTGCTGAGGCACAGGTTTGTCTGTACCACAGCAGTTACCAGACACTCACACACAGTCTTCCATCAAAGTCTTCCTCTGCTGCAGAAACCTCACTTCACACGAGCCGGGACCATGCAGGAGGTTCTGAGATTTATCGCCACACTAATTTCCCAACACTCATCCAGGAAATGACAATCCTGTCGCCCTAAACTCTGATTAATCCCCCCAAAGTGTGGCCAACATTTCTGTGTTGCCACTAACCCCGCTCCCCTCTGACATCCCCCCGCTGCTAAATTGAAGACCTCTCTGTCCACCTGCCCTCTGCCGCTACGCAGATCCAGATGTGGCGCGGCTTTGATGTGGACCGAACGTTCTGCGGGTCAGCGAAGGACAAAAAAAACCTGAAGCTGTTCCACGAGAAGCCACAACACACGCTGGACGCTCGGCTTTCAGCACAACCATCGTGCACAACTGTGAAAAATGTGAATATTTTCTGCCTCGTATCCAGTCTGCGATCAGTCATGCGTGGGGGGGACAGATGTGCAGCTCTGCTGGGGTCGTGGGTCTGCTCCTAGTTTCCTCTGAGCCCAGGGAGACGGAGCAGAGCATCAAGGCCTGAGTTATGGCCATTATTCTGTACCCTTACCTAATGCTCCTCTCACACAGGAGGGAGTTCACTCTACACGGAACATAAGATAAACTTGTATCTGGACAGTTTTCATTATCGGCCTGGATGAGAATGTAAATGTCAGTATTGTGTGTTGACTCATGCAAAAAATAACAGAAAAGACGATTATTCACTGACGATCAATCATCTTCCCTGTTTGCATCACAGCGTTATTATCCTGCAGTGTTTGATCATTGCACTCAGATCTATCAGAGACACGCACCTAGATTTATGGTCCCTTACACTTACTTTCCACAAGTATGACCTACGACAGTGTTCACTGCAGTTTACAAAAGAAACACAAAAGATTGAGACTGAATCAGAAAATGCTTCAGTAAATCCACAAAATGCAACAGAGAATCTTATTGTTCACCTGAATTAACGCTCCAGGCAATCCATCATCTTCCTCTGTCCGAATCCACAACTGTGTTGTTTTTTAGTGCTTGATAGTTGCACTGAAATATATCAGAGACACACTCTTAGATTTATGGTCACTCGCACTAATTTTCTTTTACGACACTGTTCACTGCACTTTACAAAAGAAACACAAAAGGATCCAAAAGGATCTAAACTCAGCACAGCTGAGGAAAACGCTGCAGTCAGCTGATGTTCACCTGGATAAACCCAGCGTGTCCTCCTCTGCCTCTGAAAACTCTCCACCGCACAGTCAACTCTGGGTCAGACACGCTGCTGCTTTTAGTTTCCATGTGAAACTACAAATCACTGTGGATCTTTGTTTAGCTCACCTTACATAACTCATTAAGCCAAATGATGATCTGTTCCTGAAGCTGACCCTGGCCTGAAGACTTTCTCACTGTGAACGGGTCAGATGTGAAGCCTGCCGCTCACACGCTCTGGCACGACAACTTTGGTTGTTTCTACGTCGTGTTATTTCTTAAAGACGGTAATAGGAAGCTGCCTCGGTCCCTAGCTGAAGACGAAGCAGCCTGAGAAGGTGCGTTCCTCGTTTTCCCAAAGCTCTGTTGGAGGTAAAAGAAATCGCCGAGACCAGACATGCCACTGGGCAACGCAAAGAGGGGAAGAGAAATTAATGGATTACGCAGCCAGGAAAGAGGAATCTCTCTCTGCTTTGTTGGGCTTAGTGAGAACGTCTGTGAATATGGAGCATGAAAGAATTGCTTCTAACTAACTGTATATTCAGGGCTTTGGTTCAGGCTATTGTCCCATAATTACCTGTTGTTTGTACGAGGGATGGGCAGGTTTGCTGGGGCGCAGACTTCCTGAGCAAACAGGAGGGAGCAGGCGTCTACGCGCGTCACAACGTGCTGAAATCAAACCTGCAGTAATGGGGAACTCGACTGATGACTTGTGGGGGGGGGTAGTTGGGGGGGGGGGGGGGGGTTGTGGGGGGGGATGTAGTGGGGGGGGTGATCAGCAGATTATGAATTGTTATGATGACTTCAGTCCTAACAATATGAGGCTGGAGGTCATTTTGACGTAAGCTTCAGTAATTGGAAAGTAACGTAGAATCTTGCTAGAGGATTACATTACTCTGATTACTCTGATGTACTTCTTGTTATTAAACTCATGTTTCTGACATTTTTGCAGGACGCTGGTAGAAGTGATTGTGCCTGGTCTGCAGGTGTGTAAGTGGAGTTTCTAGGTGGATGAACAGCAGCATTCAGTGCTGTAGCGTAGCTCTGCATGAGAAGCTGAATCACGTCTGGAGGCGGAACAACGGTGAGAGGACAAATCACAACCAGACCGTCTGCTCTGCTCGCCGGTGTGTCTGCAGGAATGTGTCCTTCTCGGTGAACTAGAGCCGTAACCTCTCACAAGTCACAAGTCATAAGCTGAAATTAAAGGCAGCTTGTTTTCTCTGGCTGGGCTTGATTAGCAAAGGCAACATTCGCTGCACATGCAACATTTATAAACTTTCTTAAGAGCATAAGTGCAGTTTACTTAGTCTCTTGTCACAGAGGCAAGAGGTCAGCGAGGGGCTGATGTTTGGAGAAGCACATTAAATGTTGGTTTACCCCTCAGAGTTATTTTTGAGACTTTATTGACCACAGCTGGCTTCTGTATGACTAACGCTATATAATGCAGGGAGATTAAACCAAGGTTGGCAAATTATCACATTCAATGGTCCTGAGGCACATTCCCTGTTAACATTAAGAGGTCTGTACTCTCAGAGCAAAGACGCTTTAATCTGGGAAATCTTCATTAACGTAGTCATTCCTGAGCCTTCTCAACCAGCATCAGAGCATCTGACGTAGAGATATGGAGATGTTCCATCCATCCATAATTCTGTCTGCAAATGAATAATGTAAATGTAAAGCAAGCAAAGAGCAAACACAATGCAGCAACTTCTCAGAGGTCCAAGAACCAGCTGTTTCACAGTCTGGTCCAGGGTCTGGTGTGACTCAGATGTCAGGAGCTGATATTGCAGCAAAAAGTGATTTCTAAACTGTTTGTTCTGGATTTCACAGTCTGGAAAAACAGAAACAGAGTCAGGGATGAAACCAGAAAGTCTCATTTCCCTGATGCTTCAGACCTGAGACACACCTGGAGCTCAGCTCAGCAGAGGAGGCTTCCACCGCTCTTCATCAGCAGCCTTTGATTGTGCTGTAGACGATGAGGGTGATGGAGATGGTGGTAATCCCCTCTATGCATTCACCATGGAATATTTCCCAGTAGCCTTTATTGATCAGTACTGTTATTTGCTGTGAGGATCAGTGCGATAATTAAAAACTAAACACATTTAGCATCTGACTCCCAGGCTTTTATTACCTCTGATGGTTCAGCAGGAAGAAGAAAAGGTCAGGAGGAGGGACGGACGCTGGGCGGACGGCTCTGACAGCTCCGCGTTTGTTTAGGATATGACGGATCCACATTTATTGTATGTGAACAGATTAGTGGCTGATCATGTCCTCAGCGCAGACATCTCCTGAATTAGCCCCAGAATTGTGCTAGCTTGAGATTATTTTGATGACATTTGTGCTTTAACGATGTCGGACACAACGTCTGAGACCAGGTCGATGTGTTGACACGTCCCTGGACTGAGAGGATGTCTGTCCACCTTCTGCTGGTGACACTGGGAACCAAAGAGGAAGCAACATAGTCTGGTTTATCACAGCATGTTATCCTCTCTGGTCTGTCCTCATGACTCTGCTGTCTCTGACCATAAGAACCAAAAACATGGAGATCATCTCCCTCGTTGTAGTGTCAGAATCAATATTTTGGTCAGTATTTCTAGCAAACGTTTCATAGGAGCACAACGTACACCTGCTGCTATGTTTTTGTGCTCTGGACACGTACCCAGGCTAGTTTGTTTCTCTCAGTTGGCTTCAGCCTGTTTCTAAGTCTCTGGAGCTCCACAGCTCAGTTAGTAATGATGAATATACAACAATAGGATCTTTATACATATGTCTTATTGTGCATAATGAATATACAGTTACCTGTGTTTGTCCCGTCCCACCACCACCTCTGATGCACTTCCTGGTTCTGGAGGTGTCCAGAACCTTCCAGAAAAGCTCCTGAACATTGACTGCTAGAGTGACTGCAGGAGGAGTTGTTGTGAGGACCTCTTGAACTGTGGCTTCAGCCCACGGTGACACACAGGATGGCTCTGACGGCGTCCTGCTCTGCTGCTGTGGGCGGGTGTATTACGAGCTGCTCTGTCTCAACGTAAAGACACAGTCAGTGAACCGGGCTTTAACGCCAGTGCAAAGACAAATGCAGAACATGCAATCCATAAATCACATCTGTCAGTCAACACATCTAATAAGATCATAGCGTCCAACATACCGAGGCTCTAACAAGTGATAACACAGTCCATATGGCGAGCAGATCAGAACAGTCTTCTTCTCCACCAGACCGTGCACTGCACTAACCTACATGGTCACAAACCATTTACATTTTGCCCTTTAATCCCGGCTCAGAGCTTAAAAGCTGGAGGTGAAATTAAACCAGCTCAGAAACAGGAAACAGGAGTCGTCTTCCCAGCTTCAACCTTTCTTTTCTCCTCTGGATTCACTCGTCTTCCTCCCCTCCAGCCGGGCGGGGGGGGGGGGGGGGGGGGGGGTGCTCAGCTAGAGACGAGCCAGCGAAGACAAACGACTGCTCTCGCTGCTGTTTGGCAGCTGGGGCCCTCTATGGCTCCCTGAAGACGCAACACTTAAGAAGCACAATAAGGTGGCAGCAGCTCTCTGAAGTCCAATAGCACTGGACATGATAGAAAAGCCTGTAATCTCAAATCACAGCTGTCCACGTCTCGTTACTGGGGACACGACACGAGTGCGACAGCTCTCCGAGGTCACGGCGCGATGCTGCAGACATCTGTAACTTTCACAAGAACACTTTACGACTTTGGGCCCCCAGTGTCGGAGAACAGGGGCCCGGCTGCTCTCACATGGAAAAAAATGCTCCGAGAAGTGGAGTTTCTGTCTGTGATGACAGAAGAGTTTGTCATTTAGTTGCTGAATATCCTTAATTCATTCTGCCTTAATGGGACCAGTTTGAGAAGAGCACGTGTGCAATGTGCAGCTGCTCAGATATTAGTTTGTTATAGCATGAGAAGGTTGACATAGCTTAGCTTAGCACAAACACTGGAAACAGAGGGAGACAGTTAGCCTGGCAGTCAGGGAGGGTTTTACCATCTTTAGAGGTGTTCTCCTGATCCACAGCGTCATATTTAATAAACAAATATGACTGCTATCGATCTGAACTCTCCATCACTTCCCAGAATATCAAACTGTTGTTTTTACAAGCTCCACTGGAGGAGCAGATGAAAAGGACCAGTGAGCAGAGGACAGTCTGCGGCCATCCAGCTCACAGCGTTTTATCTGGGTGATAAATTAACAGCTCCTCACCAGCAGCAAACACAAGCACTCCCCCGGGGGAGGCAATTTACCGGGGGAGGAGGGAGGAGCGCCGGGCCGCCGCTCGGACGCATCGAATCGACCTGAAAGACGATCCGCTCGAGATGCAGCCAAATTGATGGCAGTGCGTCAATGAGGTGGAGACAATGAGGGCGAAAGGTAAATGTCCCCGGTGGATGTTTGAGTTTACTCTGGCCCCCGGCTGTGTGTGCGTAAATCATGAGAGTCCAGGCGGCCGTGCTGCTTCAGGCCCTCTGGAGCACTTCCTCCTGTTTCATTAACAACTCAGACGCAGCAGAGGAGGAGGAAGTGGAGGACGGCCTCCTCTCACAGATGATGGATGGCAGCACGGTGGCACGGTGATTACGCAATCCTAAATCATAGTCGCTTTCTATGAAATCAAATGATAATCCACTGCAGCCACAATGTGTGAGCGGCACCAGAGCAGACAGTCAGAACCTGTTTCAATATGAATGAATGAGGAGAAAAAGATGGTAACACACTCAACTTCCACTGAACACCTCGCTGTTTCATTTAGCCTGACTTCTTATGACCGTCTGATTGACAGTCAGATGATTGATTGATTGATAGATAGATTTCATTTGAAAGGCTGAATGAGTGAATGCGTTTTTAACCAAAAACTGACAGAAAAACAACAACAAAAAATGATTTAATCACAAAGCATGAAGAGAAGATAAAACTCAAGATCTCAAACACAAAGATCCCGGAAGAGCAAGACAACGCTCCGACAGACAGGAGATGAAGAGAAGAGAGTAGAATATGCATCCTTTCACTCTCCAGCTGCACAGATAACATAATTAAAAGGAAAAAGATCAAAGCCAGAGACACAAATGTCACATTTCATTGGTCAGTGTTTCTTTATTGACATGCAGTGACGCTGTTGTTGTGGTTCATGGGAATAAAGTGTTGAGAATCAAACGTTTTCTCATGTCTGGATGTAAAATATGTGAATACACAGGCGGATCATTTCCAGTGAGGAGGAGGTTCTGGAGTTCCTCCTGCTCCTCCTTTACCTCTCGGGTCGGATCGCAGCTCTGTTTGACGAAGCAAATCCCTGCAGTAATTGGGGCGCACATATTTAGAGCAAAACACGAGAAGATGAATCACGACAAAGCGTCCTCGTCCCGCCAGACAGCGGCGGAAATCAAGCTGATTCCCAGATGTGTGCCCCCCCCCCCCCCCCCCACCCAGTCATTCCTGTAACCTCGGAGACTATGAGGAAATGAAGAGGGATTAGCGAGACTCTGAATCAACGAAATGACTTTAAATGACTTCTTCGGGGTAGCCACAGGCCAGGCGCGCAGCATGTTTAAGTTGACATTTCAATTGTACAAGTAATTTGCATTCTATTTGACTCTAAATGACACCTCCATATTAAGGATTCCAGCTGCAGGTTTTGATTTCCTCAGTTCAAAGATGAGTCTGAGCAGCGCGGCTTAATCACGCTGCGCAGGACTCCTGTCAATCTCTGACCGAGGAGCGTCTCCAACAAGCTCAGGTCTTAGCTTCAATCACATTCCTAACGTGTCCACTCGTGACACACACAACACCTTATTAAATAAAGATCACTAACTGAACATATGTATCGGGAACACGGCAATCTGCTGGAAATGAGGAGTACGGCCGCTGACTGCGTGGAGGATGCTGCAGACGGTCAGGTTGCTGCCATCCTGTTGCTAAGATACTCGCTAATGTCACTGATGCAGGCCTCTAATTCTAATTGGCTGGAGTTGGTGCATGTCCTCACATATTTTGTCGGTGCGAGGATGAAATCTGCCACCGGTATTGTTTTGTGCAGAACTATCCTTCACCCGCCTGAGCTGGAATTACGTGGGCTGTAGCATCATCTAATGAAAATAAAACGGGTCTTTGTCTTTTATTTGGTGCGTGAATTAGCTTGAAATACAGCGTGTCAGCGGCGTGGCTGCGACTCCTGACGCAGCGTGTGTTTGGAGATCAGCAGGGGAGCAAAGCTGCCGGAGACAGAAACTATTTCATTTGTTTCCTCAGCAAATCCACCTGCATTCAGGAAGCAGGCGCTAACACAGGCCGGGTCTGTGTGAGGGAAAAGCCAAATTACCTCACTTCATTGGCACATTGATCCTTTAATTCAAGAAAAATTAAAACATGGCGCATGTCGCCACCAAGCACTTTGTCTGTTATTACCAACAGTGGTTAGTGGAGAAATCCTGCCTAATGCGTGAAGACAGAACACGGTTTCCAAGACTATTAAAACTGAGGCAATTTAGGAAGTTAGAGGCCTGCGCTGAGGCTGCTCAGCCCTGTGTTTGAGTCGTAATCCTCCACTAGAACAGAACAAAACTGGAAATATGAAACCAGATATTTGCAGGGAGAGGCAGCATATACATGGAGGACTCGCGGAGCTTTGTGTCTTTGTTTGAAGTAGATTTCACTTTGTCATAAAAACAACTTGGAAAGAAGAAGGAGTCTGACATCAGTGTCTTTCACATCACAGAAAACTTCAAACCGTCAGGAGTAACTATGCAGTCTCACTTATTAGTTATTATGGCTGAACACAGGATTTCAATCGATTCCATCTTTAATTTTAAACATTTATAGGATCTTCTGGAGATTTCCACCTGCGTGATGGCAGCTCAGACACTGGCCACGCACTGATTTCAAATCTAGAAACAGTTTTATTTTCTCTCTCTCTCTCTCTCTCGCTCTCTCTCTCTCTCTCTCTCTCTCTCTCTCTCTCTCTCTCTCTCTCTCTCTCTCTCTGTCTCTCTCTCTCTCTCTCTCTCTGTCTCTCTCTCTGTCTCTCTCTCTCTGTCTCTCTCTCTGTCTCTCTCTGTCTCTCTCTCTCTCTCTCTCTCTCTCTCTCTCTCAGTGCTCAGTTGTCACCTTTCTATCTATTTTCTCAAGGTCAGAACATGATGGGTTGTGATGGCCGGGCGCGAGGCACAGGTAATGAGTTTGGAATGGCATTTAGAGCGGGACTCACACCTGACTCATC
Organism: Karalla daura; assembly: GCA_029224185.1. Lineage (NCBI taxonomy): Eukaryota > Metazoa > Chordata > Actinopteri > Chaetodontiformes > Leiognathidae > Karalla > Karalla daura. Next base: position 1,085,462 of record CM055195.1, read on the forward strand.
GCACTACGGATTCAGAAAGAATAGACGTGTTAATGAAAACATCTGGCTCAATCCTGGCTCCACACCCACCGAGAGGAGGAGCAGAAGAGAACCAAACTCTTCACAGGGGAGAAGATGTTTAAATCTCATGTTTCCAGGTGTGAGAGATGAATTTTCACCAGGAGAGTCTGTGTTTTTCCTTGCTGACACAGAACAGTAATCAGCTAATCCATGGTTATAAAATAAACAATTAAAGTTAAGTTGAACAGTTTTTAAATACAGCCAATAAGTGTTAATAGCTTTCACATGAAGTGAATCCATCTTTCAACATATTATTTCATTTCATCACCAGTCTATTTAGTCTAAAGGGATGTGTGAAATGAAGGGTCTGGGTTCCACTTGTCACATGCTCAAGGTGGAGCAGAGAACAACAATGCTGGAGAATCTGATCACTTTAGAATAATTATCACAATATTTTAAAGTACATCTTCTGTGTGCAAGGGGTCTTAAACTGACCTCTATGATAAAGCAGATGATGATTAGCTGGACTGTGGCAGGAGTTTTTACAACAGTATGTCTGGAGAGGAAGAAGTTTTGTCAGACTGGGAAAGAAGAATCGAGCGCTGGGATGTGTTAGTGCTGAGGTCAGTCAGCGTGTTCCTCTCTTCCAGACCTCCAGAGTCTCGTCCTGCTGGTTCGTGACGATGAGATGATGGAGTGGACCAGCCGTGGTTCAGCAGCGTGACGCTCTCCTCCAGGAGGACCTGCTCCCGCCTGACAAACATCACCTCACAGCAACAAAACCTTTTTGTCCCTTTTTATGCATTCTGTCCCTGTTTGCTCTTGTAAATGTCCGTTTATACCCCAGGGCATCAATCTGCTCTCCCAGGCCGGAGCGAGTGCAGAGACAATCTTGTTTGGTCCGTCCATGAATGACAGATGCGTTTCAATTGTCCTGTCAGCAGGACGGAGGAGAGCCGCAGAAAAAATGTTTTTCCAAGCCTGTTCCTGCTCTCAATCTGCCGCCAGAGCAGAGAGCGCTTGTTTACCCAGAAGCCACCGGGCCTCGCTGATTGCCATCCCAGCGGTAATGGCCAAGGATGAGGCAGATCAATAGCCATCTGCAGCCATTCCTGGAGCAATAACGCTCAATAGGAAAACCCATTTACTTTTACTTACCTTTGCTTTATTTTGTTTTACCATAAGGACGAGAAGCCGAGATGAAGATGGGAGTCGACTCGACAGCTGCTCCTGCTCATGGATCTGTTTCTCACTGTATTGGTTTTTATTTTATTGAAACGTGGGAAACAAAAGGTGCAAAATGGAGACACTAGACTAAGACTGTGAGGTAATTTTATTGAAGAAAAAAACCCAACAAGTCAGAGCATGAGAAAGCAGCCATCCTCTCTACTGGTTTATGTGATGGATATTCCTTGTTTACTCACTTGACCTTGAAGTACAGAGCAGGGCTTTAGTGTTACAGCCCAGCAATGATTGCTGCCATATACGGAGGAGAGCAATTTATGGCCCGAGGAGCTTATGAAAACACTCATCATTATCACCAAGGATTTCTTTTTGGTGCCTTTTCTTTTCTGCCTTTTTGGAAAATATTAATTTTACCCACATCCGCTGAGGTCAGTGAAAGGCTACATTCATGTGTGTGTGTGTGTGTGTGTGTGTGTGTGTGTGTGTGTACATATGTGCCAGCACATGTATGTGCGTGTGTGCGCTGGCTCGCCGGGCGAAAACAGGAAGTTTAATAAGAGTTTGTGTGTTCTCGTGAACTTGCCTCGGAGCCAGTTCACAAATCCTGGCGGAGCCGAGCAGCCAGCTCTCCCAGGTGAGCGGCTCTCACATCAAATTATCTCCAGGTCTCTGCGAGAGGGAAAGAGGATAAAAAGTTGCCTTATTTGCTGAAAACACCGATCATTCAATATTCACTTCAATATTGCACTTCAGCCCTGCATTGAACCATCGCCTCACACCTCGTCCTGTCTCCTCAGAGTTTTCTCCCGACACGAGCTGAATGAAGTTTCTGTGTCTTCTCGCTGCGTGGCTGTTGTTTGACTCCATCTACCAAAGCAAACACCCGCTCTGGCTGCCCTCTGGATAACCTTGCATCTAACTCCAAAGACTTCCCTGAATCCGTAGCAAAGCTTCTGGGAATGATATTTCTTTACTTTGGCACATCACTGACCTGCTGTAGATATTTATTTTCTTTTTTGGATTTTTTTTATTTCCAAATCGTGTTGTCACCCTCCGTGTGGACAATTTGCCAGTCGGTGTCAGCGTTCTGTAAAGATGCTCCATCCCTCATAGATACTGCTATATGACTGCAATGAGAACAAGTGCATAAATAACATGACGAGCTCCACTTCTCTGGGCTCTGTCTGCTCGTTTACTTAAACACCATATTTCATCTGTTCTTGTTTGTTCCAGATGCACGTTTGCTACACGTCATGTGAGGCAGCAGATGTTTCCAGACAGAGATGGAAATTCAATTTCCAGAAGGTTACAGAAAAAAACAAAACAAAACAAACAATGTGTTGACAAAACATGAATAACAAAGAAAGGGAACAAAGGGACGCTTCGCACTTAAAGTTTGAACTGTTGAACAGTAAAAACTTTAAACACACAAGTATCTGTATGTGTTTCCTACATGCGGTTACTCCATAACTTTGATACATCATTATGTGAGAAACTGTTGTTTGTTGTTGTTGTTGTTGTTGTTGTTGAAGGTGGAGGTGTTGTGAACATCTCAGACTGTGCGGCTGTGTTTGCTGAAGCAGCAGGAGGAGCAGGCAGCGTGGGGAGGGAGGCCAACTGTCTAATCCTGTTCATTTTAAAATAGTTTGCTATGCGAGAACCAATCCATTTGGCTAATTGCTTGGCGAAGCTCTCACCAGCAGCTCGTTGCCAGGGAGCCATATCGAGTGTCGACCACGTCTCACAGATGAAACACTGTGTTGAGGTTTCTTTAAACTGCAACTTCTCTTCCCAGCTCCGTCCTTCTGGGGACGCAGCGCAGTGATGATCTGGACCTGTAGCACACAGGCCTGGCAGGAAGACGTCCACACGTGATCGGATCGGATTCCTCTGAGATCGGAGTCGTTGTGCCGGAGCAGCTGCAGGTGCGCAGCCTCCCGGGCCGTCGCCCTAAAAGGTCCGGAACGCTTCTGGTTAATAGTCCCGTATCGGCTCCACAACCACTATTGTTTCCAAATTTATCACAGCGCTGCGTCCCATCACACAGCCCACAGTAGGAGACACAGGCCGTCAGCTGTAAACGAGGCTGACCCTCAACGTTCCAGCTCCGGTTAATCCGAGGAGAGCGGAGCAGAGGACACGGCAGGACACACTGATC